>JAJOZX010000795.1:555000-847500 GCA_023014485.1 Bathynomus jamesi
ATGGGAAGCACATGAATGTTGCTACAGCTTCTAGTGTTGCTAAGTCTTGGAACTGTCTGTTGAAGTCTGTAATAACATTCTGCAACTGTTCAACATATCGAACACTGTCAAACTGGTCACATTCTTTCCCCTGACTTTCCAGCTCTGACATGTTTTCGAAGTTCCACAGTTGGTGTCGCTGCAGCTGTGAGGATATTAGTTCTAGTTTTTGTTTAAAAGCATTCACTGAGGTAATCATTTAAACAATATTTTTGTTTTTTGCAACTCTAAGTTTAGCCGATTTAGAAAAGCAGTGGTGACAGTCAAAAAAGCTAAATCTAACAGCCACACTTCGTCTTCCAACTCTTTGTAATATGTTTCTTTTAACTTCAGAAAGTCTTTAATTTCAGGTAAGAGATCCCTAAACCTCTGCAGGAATTTACTTCTACTTAGCCACCTAACATCAATGTGCAACAAAAGGTCAGTGTGTTCTGCTTTATTTTCTTCTAGCTGAGACCGGAAGAGACGCCTTTGTAGACTTCTCGCCCGAATAGAACATACAATCTTATGGGAAATATGCATAATTTCTTTAATATTCAACATTTTACCACACAATGCTTATTGGTGAATTATGCAGTGATAATTAAAGAAGTTTGGAAACCATTTGTCACTTTTGCACAGGGCGATGAACCCATTGGAACGGCCAGTCATAGCAGGTGATCCGTCAGTTGTTATGCTCACAAGCTTGTGGAGTGGGAATTGTGTCGTTAAACTCACTGAGCGCATGAAAAATGTCCTCACCTCGAGTTTTTCCTCTTAAAGGTAGGATTTTAAGCAGTTCTTCTTTGGCAGTCATATCTTTAAACACAATTCTAATAAAAATGCTGAAGCTGGTTAATAGCAGACAATATTTCCGATTTATTATTGAAATTCTGAAACAACGACTCTGCTGCCTCTGTAAATGCTTCTTTGAATATTTCTCCATCCTGAAAAAGTTTCTTGTGTTTCACAAGTACACGGCTCACCCGAAATGAGGCAATCATTGCTGCTTTCGATTTTGTGCTAGGCCCTGTAAAGATAGACTGCTGAGCACTAAGTTGATACTTAAGTTTAGTGACTTTTCTCTTACATAGTTCACTTTCAGCTGGGAAATCACTGTCATACCACTCGTGAATAGTTTTAAAATGCCTCTCTAAATTCCCCTTTCTGACGAAAGCGACACATGCATGGCAAATTAAACACACACATTTGGAATTTTTCATCGTAAAAAAATATGCCGTCTCCCACTCATTGTGAAAGTTGTAAGTTTTTTGTTTCTTGGCACTTGGTCCACCACTCATTTTAACGGTGTTAATGCAATTGGACTGGAGACTGACCTTCACCACCGATTATTCCAAATGACTGACCCGTCACTTAAGTGACACATGCTCATAACAGCTCAGCTTACCGCGGTATGAAATTCTGACAGAAGTTAAAGTTAGCGGTATAATTTTCTGACATTCATTAAATATCTCTCAGAATTATTAAAGTTAAACTTTGTTATTTTTTGTTAAATAACTGGTACACACAAAGATAAAACAAATAAATGTTGCTACTGATAATGGAGGTGATAATATAAAGAACGCTAATTTTTTGTAGTAGCGGTCAGGTCGTGTGCTCGTTAGTATTGTGAAATGTAAGGTCTCTGTTGCTAGGCTAAGCTACTGGTCATTCTGCGATCTACTAAAAATTGCTCTCCGATCTACTGGTACATCGCGATCGACGTTTTGGCCACCCCTGCCTTAGAGGAATAAAATGAACGAGTGTTTATGGTGTTCTAACTTAGCTTTAATTAAGTTCGTTGTCTAGCATTTGAAAAATGCGGATAATCGTAAAAAGAAAAAGAAAATCCTGAAATGAGAATGAAAATAAACGCACTGTGTATATTTTCTAACGAAATAGTATCGAATATAAGGCGTAAAAATATTTCCCTTCCTCCGACTGGTTAGTTTCTGGAAGAAATGAAGCGCGGCTCCTGATTGAATTTATAATCTCTAACTCAGCGTTTTGAATACATCTTGGAATACATTAATTAAAGATATCTCTTTAATTAAGTACAAACAAGAGCTTTGCAGACTCTCCGCAATTTCTACTTTTAACTGCGAACTGCGAATAACGCGTAAAACTTGTACTCTCGGTAAATGCGTACAAAACAGGTAAGGGGCGTGTACAGAAATTAAGGAAAGGGGGGGGGGAGGAATTTTTGAAATACAGTACTCAGAAACGCGTTCTGGTGACATGTGGAGCATATAACTTAGTAGCTGAAGAATGAAATTCACTCATTTTCTGAAACTTTTTTATTTAAACATTCGAAGAAGAATAAAAGCTTGCTTTAATAAGTATTGAGTTGACAATTACTTTCGGATTTATAGGAACAAGCGCAATTATATAGGAACTATAGAATTTATAGGGGGGCGCGCGCCCCCTAAGTCCCTCTTGGACACGCCCCTGCAAAAGAACAACAGCGAAATAAGTTATCTTCTTATCTAATGGGTGGACTAAATCTTAGAGGCTATTTTTGTACATCCGAAACTATAGTTAACCACATCAAAAACACCTCGAAAATAATAAACTGATTTCAGATCGGCAGTAATGGTTTCCGTCATGGTCGCTCTACTGCCCATCTGCTTTCTTTCCTCACACATCATATTCATCAGATAACAGACAATCAGGGTGAATCTCACATTGTTCTAGACATATCCAACGCTTTCGACGGAGTTTGGTAACAAGCACTTCTTTCCAGACCACCTTCCTATGGCCTAACTCTTCTTATCCCATTTTTATCTTATTTTCTATCCGACCGTAGAATATCAGTGTTGTGTTGGATGGCTTTCATTCCGACTTTCATTCTATTAATTCTGGTATACCTCAGTGATCTGCGTTGGTTCCAACAGTATTTTTGAGTTACATAAATGACCTTTTTTGTTCACCGCCAACCCTATTCATTCTTATGCTGATGACTCAACTCTCCATAGCTTATTCGAATTCACACCTCCCTTTCTCCAACCCACACTCTCAATCTGTTAGGAGCTCACATCCGCCTCATTAAACTCAAGTATTTCAGCTGTCGCTGAGTAGGACACTAATAATATGGTTTATTTCAATGCATCCAAAACTAGTTATATTATATTTAACAATGTACATAATCATCCATCCCTTAATATAGTTTTTAATAATTCCTCAATACCCATTTCTTCCTACTAGGTATTTACCTGAATTCCAATCTCTCTCGGACCACATATGTTAAATCAATAGCTAAACCGCATCGAAAAAATTTGGCCTTATCTATAGGGCCAACCATTATTTCACCAATGGGCAAATGGCAATCACTTACAAAAGCCACGTGCGCTCTCAGATGGAATATTGCTCTCATCTTTGGGCCGGGTGTGGGTACGGTGGACCTAATCCATCTAGACCATTTAAAATAGCCATAAAACGAATAGTAATAGTCCGATTACGAATAAATCCCTCACTTCACCAACTTAGAAATATTTCTGCCCACTCTTTCTTTATACATGTTTTATAACCAATGCTCCGATGAGCTTAGCTCAATAATTCCATCCCGCCGCACCTATCCCAGACCCACCAAAGCCTTTCAGTACCTTCTCGGTACAAATACTACACTGCAGAACATCCCTTTACAAAAACTTTCATACAACGTACATACACTCTGTTGGAATTCACTTTCTCAGAGCCCATTTCCACCAACTTGCAATATATCTGCATTTAAAAACAATATTTATCAATTTCTTCACTCTCTTCCTTGACAGGGGATGCTTTTTTTATAGGTCGTACCAACCCATTCACGTACGCCTCATCACCATACTTAATTTATTAAGAAAAAAAAACTTAATGGCTTCTACAACCATCAGTTTTACAGCATATACCCTTTCGGTATATGCTCAGAAAATAGTAGTTTCCTCCTCTAATCACTAAGTACAGTGTACGAAAATTATTTGACAAGAATTATAGACAGGGTTTTCAGAAAGAAGTAAAGAATAGTCTCGTTTCTTTTTTTATAGAACTTTATTGAAACACTTTGCTTTATAATGGTCTGGAATCATAGGAAATTTATATATATAAAATAACGCACTGTCGCGACGAAGTATAAAAAAGGAAACCACAACTTCAGGAAGACGTAAATTTTTATTTCTTAACACCAATACAGTTTCGGCTCCTCTCGAGCCCTTATCAATTGGTAATGATCGTATAAACAGAGAACAGAGTTTATATACACCTGGAAGTTAATTATGAGGGATTAGCTAACTGAACCTTCCCATCCTCTTATCAGGGGATAGTTAAGTGACCCTTCCGATTCAGCTTTGACCTGATGGATGTACCTGTGTTGCTTGGGGATTTTTGGATGGTAATACCACCCAAAACCCCGACCACCCAAAACCCCGACCACCAAAACCCCGACCACCCAAAACCCCGACCACCCAAAACCCCGACCACCAAAACCCCGACCACCCAAAACCCCGACCACCCAAAACCCCGACCACCCAAAACCCCGACCACCCAAAACCCCGACCACCCAAAACCCCGACCACCCAAAACCCCGACCACCCAAAACCCCGACCACCCAAAACCCCGACCACCCAAAACCCCGACCACCCAAAACCCCGACCACCCAAAACCCCGACCACCCAAAACCCCGACCACCCAAAACCCCGACCACCCAAAACCCCGACCACCCAAAACCCCGACCACCCAAAACCCCGACCACCCAAAACCCCGACCACCCAAAACCCCGACCACCCAAAACCCCGACCACCCAAAACCCCGACCACCAAAACCCCGACCACCCAAAACCCGACCACCCAAAACCCCGACCACCCAAAACCCCGACCACCCAAAACCCCGACCACCCAAAACCCCGACCACCCAAAACCCCGACCACCCAAAACCCCGACCCCCCCCCCACCCAAAACCCCGACCACCCAAAACCCCGACCACCCAAAACCCCGACACCCAAAACCCGACCACCCAAAACCCCGACCACCCAAAACTCCGACCACCCAAAACTCCGACCACCCAAAACTCCGACCACCCAAAACTCCGACCACCCAAAACTCCGACCACCCAAAACTCCGACCACCCAAAACTCCGACCACCCAAAACTCCGACCACCCAAAACTCCGACCATCCAAAACTCCATCAAAGCTGGGTCGGAGGGGTCACTTAACTATCCCTTGATAAAAGGATGGGAAGATTCAGTCAGCTAATCCCTGATAATTAACTTCTAGCTGTATATAAATTCTGTTCTCTGTTTATACGATCATTACCAATTGATAAAGGCTCGCGAGGAGCCGAAACTGTATTGGTGTTAAGAAATAAAAATTTACACCTTCCTGAAGAGTGGTTTCCTTCATATATACAGGGTCTGTCAAAAAAAAAAAAGCCAATTTGAAATCTCTATAAAATGCACAATTTGATAGAGATTTCAAATATTTTTTTACACTAAATAAATAAAAGGCTCATAAATAATCTGTGATAATTTTATAACTATTTTAAATATTTTAGGAGTTATGCGGTTATTTCTACAGGTTGCGAAAATTTCAGTTTTTCTCATTATGTAATATCTTTTCTCTCTTTTTCAGAATTTGTTTAGATTTAAAATTTTTCGTGAGTACCTCTAAATATGCCATTCTCACATGAAGATAAAATAATTATAAAGCATTATAGAGTTGAAAAAGGTTATAGTGTAAGGAAATTACTTTCTGAATTCGATTATAAAGGATGGACTAGATCGGGTTTAGATTACTTATTGAGAACTATCGATGAAACAGGAAGCATTGAAAGGAAGGTTGGTAGTGGGCGACCAAAATCAGTTAGAGTAGATGAAAATATTCAGAAAGTGGAGGAACGTATCCTTAGTCAAGAGGATCGACCTGGTAACCACATGACACCTGCTCAAATATCAAAAGAACTAGAAATATCAGAATCAAGCGTAAGAAGGATTATTAAATATGATCTGCAATTTAAACCATTTAAAAGAGTGCATGGACAAAGATTGTCAGAAGTAAACTGTCAGAAAAGAGTTGAGAAATCCAAAGGTATTTTACGTATAGTAACTGAAGATAAACTTTCCAAGACATTTTTTACGGATGAAAAAAGTTTTACGGTAGAGCCACCAAGAAACTCACAGAATGACCGGGTTTATTCTGATGTTGCGAAGAAAAATGAAATCCAAGATGAAAGACTGTACGCAACAAGGAGTCACTTTTCTTCTAGCGTCATGGTTTCTGTTGGAGTGTCCAAGTTGGGAAAAACTTCAATAATTTTTATTGAGCCAAGAGTGAAAATTAATGCTCAATATTATTCAAATACTCTGCTTGAGAAAATGCTTCCAGAAATGAGAAACTTGGCTAGTCAAGGTTACTTTATTTTTCAACAAGATGGTGCAACATCACATACTGCCAAAACAACCATCGAATATTTGAAAAAGAATGTGCCTGAATTTCTGGAACCGAATAACTGGCCACCTAACAGCCCTGACCTAAACCCTGTAGACTACGGAATATGGGAAAACTTGGCAGAGAGAGTGTATAGGAACAGAATAAGGGATGTCAATCATTTGCGTGAGTTGATTATCGCAAAATGGGCAGAGCTCCCCCAAGAGCAAATAAATCGAGCAATAGACGAATTCAGACCAAGATTAAAAAAGTGATAGAAATGCAAGGGAATCATATTGAACAGTTCTTTTAATTTTATTAAACTAAAAATTATCTACAGTATATCGTAAAAAAATTTTTTTTCATGTTAAGTAGGAGAATCTCACTTTTTAGTTAATTATTAATAAAATTAACAATTCTGAAGATAGTCATAAAAATTTAAAGGATAATAGGTGATTACCTATACTTTATTGTGTAAAAAATTCAACTTAATTAGATAAATGGTTTTGTTTTAATAAAGGTTTGAATTTGGCTTAGTTTTTTTTGACAGACCCTGTATATATATATATATATATATAAAAATGTTCCCACTTATTATTATTAGTATTATTATTATATATAAATACTTTTGTTTTTATGCCTGTTTCGTCTCTGAAGCGAAAAAACAACGTTAAACAGGTTTCTCCGTACCTTCTATAATAAGAGGTGAATAAAACAAACTTATAACAAAAGCTAATCTATTACGTCAATGAGTTGAACACCAAACAAAAATACAATGGAAAAATGAAAATTTGACATCAATGAAATTTGTTAAAGAAATGACATTTGATACACTGACCTTTTGCTTTAAGAATTGGTAATTTCAGAATTAACACAAGACAAAAAATGTAGAATAGTTAGAATATTTTTGAGTTACAATTTTTATTTACTTATCTTATGACAGTGGTAACCTTCCTTTCTGGACAAGATTAAATCCTCTACAATTAATTATTATTGGATAACTCACTCCTTTTCTATAAAACAATATAAATTTTTATACTTAACGAGTGAACAACAAAGCGAATTCAGTTTTTTTCGGTTCACTTTATTTTTAGGGAAAACAATCTTTATGTCTGTTTATATTAGCTACACTCAAATTTCTTCCGACGTTTTCTTTACGTTACGATTATGGAAGACAAACGTATAATTTTTATTTTAGTTTACGCGACACGATCTTCTTTGATGTTTATGGTCTTAGCCCTTAAAATGCAGTGGAGAGTCAGCTTCGGCTGTTCTTACTGGCTTTAATTTTTCATGATGATGAATACAGTGATTTGCTGTACAAAATTAAGTTATTATCAGATAACCCCAAATATTCTCAATGTATAATAATAGGGGACTTTAACACGCGTGTGAACTCGCAATTCTTTGTAGAATTGGGTAACATGTGCGAGTCAGCCAAATTAAGTATTAAGTGATGTAGATATATTAAGGGTAACCAGTGGTAATTTTACGAACGTTAGTGATATGAGTGGTACCACCAGGTGGATTGAACAGTCTCACTAGTAATAATCTTAACTAAGGATCGAATTGTTAGAGTTCATATTTTGCATAATTTCCTTCTTTCTGATCATAAACCACTGAACTATTCATTAATTTTAACAATTTATGCGCAACACGACATAAGAACTCAATAGGTAAGAATAATCGCGTCAATTGGTCCAATGTTAATATACAACGGAGAATAGAATACAAAGACAGAACATTTCACCTCGTCAATAATTTAGAAATTTTGCATCTTGCCTGTGGTAATCTTTGCTCTAATGATTCTCACTGTAAACTCATAGATAGGTATTATAGTAAGATAGTATCCCTGTTGAGAGAAGCAGGAAGCCCCTTGATTAAATCTTACAACTATCATACAAAGATTATTCTTGGATGGAATGATTTTATTGCTCACCTGAAGAGGGAATCGAAAGACGCTTACGATTTGTGGTGCTTTCATGGTAGACCCAGATTAGGACCAGTATACATGAATATGTGTAAAAGTAGGGGTCAGTATAAGGCGGCCATACGGCGATGTAAACAGGAAGAGTCTATTTGAGCATCAAAAGCCTGTGAAGCTCGCATAAATAATGATAATAAATTTTGGAAATTTGTGAAGAATCAAACGGGTGTCAAAAGTGTCCTACCTCCGACAACCGATGGGGTGTCGGGGAAGGATGAAATTGCAAAGCTGTGGAAAAACCACTACTCAAACATTCTTAACAGTGTGAGTGGAGATAATCTTAAGATAGATTGCAGCGAAACGCCTGTGGGAGGGGACAAGGGGAAAATACTTTGATATCAGTTCCTGAAGTAAAGAGGTTAATTAAAGAGTTAAAGACAGGTTCTGCGTCAGGGGTAGATGACCTATCGAATGAGCACTTAAAATATGCCAATGACGTGGTCTGTCTGCATATATCATTGCTCTTATCAGCCATGCTTGCTCATAGCTATATCCCTGCAAAGTTCATGAGGGTATATATCTTGCCCCTGGTCAAAAGTATGGAGACATTCTGACCAGCAATAATTACAGGCCTATTGCTGTCGCTTCCTGCTTCTCGAAACTACTAGAAAAACTCGTTACATCGATTAAATGATTACCTATGGACATCTAATCAGTTTGGTTTTAAAAGGTCCCATCAAGTGACCTGTGTATCTATGTACTCAAAGAAAAATATCTAAATACATTGACAGTAGTTCAACTATTTATAGCCGTTTCCTAGATATAAGTAAGGCATATGATAGAGTGAACCACAGTAGTTTATTTAAAAAACTAGAAGACAGGAAGGTTCCCATGTACATATTAAATTTATTGAAATTTTGCTATTCCCACCAATCTTTTACCGTTAGGTGGGGCAATGTACTATCCGAATGTTTTGGCTCCTCTTGCGGGGTGAGACAAGGCTCCTTGCTCTCTCCTATGCTGTTTAATGTGTATATTGACGGATTAATTGCTTCACTTAATGAGGCAACAGTGGGATGTTGTATAGATCCACGCTTCGCAAACTAGGGGTCGCGTAAATATTATTGGGGGTCGCAGAAACATTTGAAAATATTATTTTTTTCATAAATATACAGTGTTAGTACCTATTGCTTTTATGACATTGAGTGAAGGGCCGCGAAAAAATTTGTCTGATCCAAAGGGGTCGCAAGTGAAAAAAGTTTGAGAAGCCCTGGTATAGATAACACAAGGATATATAACTTAGTTTATGCCGATGATATGGTGTTAATAAGTCCCTCTGTTAAAGGTCTGGATCGGCTACTAAAAGTCTGCGAAGTGTATTCGCAGAAACATGATATTCTTTTTAATGTTACAAAAACTAAAGTTATGCAATTACATCCTAAAAGCTGTAATCAGCCAGCTGATATAAGGTTTAAAATGAATGGTGAGGTAATTGAGGAAGTACAAGAGTAAGTATTTGGGTCAAACTATCACCAGCTCCTTGAGTGATGACTAGAGATATAAGAAAATCTCGAAGCCTTTGTGCTAAAGCGAATATGACTATAAGGAACTTCCGGTTCTGTACAAGTAAAGCTAAAGACACACCCTTTCGTACTTTTTGCAGTAATATATACGGACAGCAACTCTGGGTGAATTATAAAGAAAGGTTCTGGCAGAACCCTAAATTTGCTGTACAACAGGTCTTTTAGACTTTTACATAAATTACCCCCGAGATGCTCAGCTTCGCAAATGTTTGCTACCCGCAATGTCCCGAGCTTCCCGGAGGTAACAAGACGTGCCCAATACAGTCTAATGCAAAGAATTAAAAAATCAACTAACCCGATTAATTATCCAAGCTGTCCACGAGTCCTGCCGTTTATCCTCTAAGCTATGGAATTTTTGGTACGAAAACGTCTGTCTGTAGCTCCACTTAACTTTGACATTACGGTATTATTTCTAATCAATTGTATCTATTTCTTCCCTGAGTATGTGAACTGTCATTGTATTAATAATATTTGTCATATGGACTACAGTCTGCCAATAAACCTTTTCCCAAGATGTTTTACATTTCTAATAACTACATTAACCTCGTTTTTAACCAGCATGAATTTTATGTCAATGTATTTTACAGTTCGCAAGGGATATTTTGATTCAACATTTGATTTCTTTGACTGCATTCATCTAATTCAAGGCATCATACAACATTCCGTTTCAGGGCCGTATCCAGAGCATGAAAAAAAAGGGGAGTTACAGTGTTGAACAAAATGCGCATGGCAAAGCTGCCCTGCTTGGGGGGTTCGGGGCAGTGATGTAGGTCTCGGGTGTTTAGGTCTCGGGTGTTTAGGTCTCGGGTGTTTAGGTCTCGGGTGTTTAGGTCTCGGGTGTTTAGGTCTCGGGTGTTTAGGTCTCGGGTGTTTAGGTCTCGGGTGTTTAGGTCTCGGGTGTTTAGGTCTCGGGTGTTTAGGTCTCGGGTGTTTAGGTCTCGGGTGTTTAGGTCTCGGGTGTTTAGGTCTCGGGTGTTTAGGTCTCGGGTGTTTAGGTCTCGGGTGTTTAGGTCTCGGGTGTTTAGGTCTCGGGTGTTTAGGTCTCGCTCTCGGTCCGGCCATGGTAGTCGCGACTACATCACTGATTTTCCTGAAGTGCAACGAACACTTATCTTGTTTTAAGAAGTCGGTTAACTGCTGAAAAATGTCACAAACTATGAATTTGTGAATAAATTAGTAAATTTTGCAATTGTCACTTGATAACCTCTTCTGAATCTTTATTCCTGAATGTGAAATACAGAGCTTAGAAATTAAGTATTACACAATATTGAATACATGCAAAAATTGCATCTGGTCTCGGTTTCTGTCTCGAGACCTTTTTTTCTGGGCTCGGTCTTGGTGTCGGTTGGTTAGGTGTCGGTTGGTTAGGTGTCGGTTGGTTAGGTGTCGGTTGGTTAGGTGTCGGTTGGTTAGGTGTCGGTTGGTTAGGTGTCGGTTGGTTAGGTGTCGGTTGGTTAGGTGTCGGTTGGTTAGGTGTCGGTTGGTTAGGTGTCGGTTGGTTAGGTGTCGGTTGGTTAGGTGTCGGTTGGTTAGGTGTCGGTTGGTTAGGTCTCGGTCTTGGTGTCGGTTGGTTAGGTCTCGGCCATGGTGGTCTCGACTACATCACTGGTCCGGGAGCATGCACCCCTGAAATTTTTTTAATCTTATTGTCCATAAGAGTTTTTTTTTAATTATTGTTCTAAATATTTACCAAAAGAGTTGTTTATGATTATTAGTCTAAATATTTATTCACTCCCGTTCAACAATGCTGTTTTGCTAAAATGATTATCACAACAACGTGAAGCAGCAGATGTGAGTAAGTCAGCTGGGTGAAGGTGATCTGAGGAGCTACATACATCATACATCAAAAGATTTGGCAAATTTATTATACTACAGCAATAAAAGTAGGTAGCTGTCAGGTTTACACGTCTTGTACAAATGTCTTCTTTCATTGAAATACAATAAGTCAGCTGGATATGGTTACTAGCCTAGCCTAATGCTATACATCACAAACACCTTACCCCAAACTGCCATGTATCCCAACATCAAGATGCTGCTCCGCATCCTTTGCAGCCTACCAATCACCAGTTGCACCGCAGAGCGAGCATTCAGTGGACTTAAACGCCTGAAGACTTATCTTCGCTGCAGTATGGTCACGGAACGACTGACTGGGTTGGTTCTAATGCATATCCACCATGACGTCGCCATTGATATGGATACCATTATCACCATGTTTGCGAAACGCCACCCAAGACGAATGGCCATGGTCAACGTGTTGGATGACTGCCTCCTGACTACTACTCATTCTGTATTGAGCTCAGGACAGGAGGAGCCTTTCCTGTCACTGTAAGACAGATGTCAATTCATGATGCGGAGGCTATTGTACTGTTTTAATGACATAACCAAAGGCCCCAATCTGGTCAGAGGGTTTACAGTTTAGAAATCAGATATACGAGTATAATCTACTGTATATATAATTTTTTTCCTGGGACAACCAGGGTGGGGTTACAGACACCCAATAACCCCCACCCCTGGATATAGCCCTACGTTTTGACCTATCGCGTTATACGCTGCTAGGTGTAAGCTGTAAATTACCCTATTTTAATTTCCTAAATATATTTTATCCTATGATTTTTTCACATTTTATATACTACCAGCTTATAAACGTTATAATGTCTATACGGCGTACCATTTTTTTTTTCTTATGGGGCATGAAAATGACGAGTCGAAGTCCCGCATGTTTAGAGACATTAAACTGCTTTAATATTTAATTTATTTTTCCATCCAGTTTTGGGTAGCCGGTATTTTGGTACTTGTTATTTGAAATTATCCAGAATTAAATATGCAATCGAGTTCATTATCTTATTGTCAATTCACATGGGTATTTCTGCAATCTTTTTCTTTTTAAAAAAGAAAATTACAAATTTCTTCAACGAATAACGAAAGAGAAAGCGGCCATCTTGTCTCGTATTTCTTTTAATTTTATTTCGATTGCATGAACAAATCCGTCTCCGGTTTAATTAACCTTTTTACATCCTCCACACATCACAATACACAGGGTGGCGCAAAAGTCGAGCATCATAGGAATTTTCAGTGTTGATTATATATTTTTTTTCTTTTAGGTAAGGGATGGCTACGAAATTAACAATAGACGAGAGGGTGAGCTTGGTTTTAATGAATGAAATACCAGGTCCTACAAATCGATGAAATTCTCTGTACAAATCGGTACAGAATTTAAATTCTGTACCGATTCATCGATTTGTTGTACCTGGTATTCATACATTAAAACCAAGCTCACCCTCTCGTCTATTGTTAATTTCGCAGCCATCCCCTACTAGGATTGCCAGGTGTCTGGTATTGAACCAGACAGTCCGGTATTTGGGATCAATGTCCGGTTAAAAAAATCAAAGAATACCGGACACGTAAAAGTAAACCACGTCTTTATGTATTTGCTTTTTTATTTTTGTCTTAATAGGTGTAGCTTTAATGGATCATCTGCTGTTTTTGGTTATCCATAATTTGTTCTTGTTTTAGTCAATAATTATTTTACATATTTTTCTATTGCGATCTGATAAAGAATTGGATAGTTTCACAGCGCTTTATTGGATGGAATTTTGTGCATGTTATGTAATTATGTTCGAATAAAAGTTAAATGCAGATAAAGTTGATTTATTTTCATTAATACCTAAATGTTTCCAATGTTATTTGTAAATCGGTTGCAATATTATTTCCGGTTAAACTGTTATTTATCCATATAATTTACCGATTTTATAAAGCATCTAATGAACCGATTTACAAGTAATGAAGAAAATACATTTTTACTTTTTACACCCCCACCCCCGGCTGCTGGTGTCCGGTATTTTTGTAGAGGACATCTGGCAACCCTATCCTCTACCTAAAAGAAAAAAATAATATATTATAGTCAACAGTGAAAATTCCTATGATGCGCGACTTTTGCGCCACCCTTTATATAGAAGCAGTCTTGCCCAGCTTAACGCAAAATTTTATGCACACACGTTGTTTTTCAACAGTAGCCATTATTCAAATGCAAAAAATGGGACAAAACACAATGACTTCACAAAACAGTAAATATCGAGAGAACAAAATACGATATCAGTAGTATGGGCTAAAAATGGGTGTGTGCAATTGCAATTGAAATGTTGATCACTGTTGCAAAGGGGGAGGGGATGCGGCAAGGGTGTATGCAACAAAGGGGTGTTGAAAAGGGGGAAGGGATCTTGCAACAAGGGGGCTTTCGGGGGAGAAGGGAGGATGACCTCCCCCCGAAAGGGGTAACCTTAACCTGAGAGAGAAAGGAGGAGGGTCTTTGCGGGAAAAGGTGGGATGTTGTCACCCCCCAAAGGGAAATCCTAACCTAAGACTTAACCTAAGAAGGAGAGAGTTCTTTATTCCACCGGAGTCCGTCGCATAATGATCGTCCAGGGGATCCGCAGTTGTTATATAGAGGGTCTGGAGTTGCCAGATACCCCTATATAATTTAATTATGTTTAGGTGTACCTTATTAGAGTTGCCAGCTACCACTATATATTCTATTTATTTAAGTAGAGGTGCCAGATACCACTATATATTCTATTTATTTACTTATATATAGATGAGTTGCCAGATACCCCTATATAATTTAATTATGCTCAGGTGTACATTATTAGGGTTGAGTTGCCAGATTGCGCTATTTAATTAAGGCAGATATTCTTGACAATTGGTTTAGAAGTCTTAAGCAACCAGTCAGTTTAGAAGGCGTAACCAGCCATTTGGCATACATATAATTAAATAATATCGTTTATACATACACAACCAAAAGAATTAAATAAAACACATTACATCATTCTGTTTATTTAGACAAATTATTGGAATCAATTTCATGAAATATATAGAAAATAAATATACAATCGTTCATTCTATACAAACGATGAAATATGATATAAAAAAAATAAAAATAATAATAGTATAAGAAATACGAACGAGTATATATATATATATATATATATATATATATATATATATATATAAAAAAAAATAATATAAGAAATACAAAGCGATGGAGTATAACCATCAATATAGTATCGGACAAATATATACACACACACAATTATATTAAATAATTAAATATATTGAAAATAAATATACATCAAAATATACCCACTTTATGTTCTACTGCGCTTAACTAAAACACTAAACTCGCACGTAATCGAGTCTACAGTCACATCATTATTGCTTTGCACTATGCAGTAAATACAATTTAACATTATTTCACCGCTCAAGTTATAGGGATACCTATACTCGACGTAAATGACCTTCATATCATTCAATACTATTTTCGTGCCCACTTTACATTCGGTTGGCAAGTTATCTTTAAACATGACTAGAATACAATCAAAAGCACGCACAAAGAGGTCATCGTTAACCACAACAGCATTATTAAATAAAGTTTATAAACACGCCTTTCCAATCGAGGGTTTTTTCTTACAGATCCGAGCTTTTCAATCGTGAACTCTTCACAATGCATAGCGGCAGTTGAAATAATCTCCTAAGTCGTGACGACAGCTGCTCATTATATAAAGAAATAGTTCCTCAGGGTGAACGGTGTGAGCTCAGCCCTGTACCGCTCAGGTGCTTTGTACCAAAATTCATGATATTTCAGAGAGTCTAAACCTTTTAAATAAGCATCCAGCTCTAGACCATTCTCGCCTTGTTCAGTCCTACACTCAGTAAACCCATCGAGCAGAGCGGTGTATGCGTATTCAAGAACCGTATCAAAATAAAGGCATATCCGTAACACGAGCGTCTAATATACGCTTCAGCTTGCGGAAACCGACGATTCGCATATGAGGGGGTATCAATAACACTGGTATGCAACAAATTTGCTGTCAAGGGTTTTGTAAGTGAGACTTAGAGTTTTTCCTGCTGATTTCGAATCTGCAATCCGTTTTTCTCAATCAGCTCAGGTTATCCGGCTATGGCCTCATAAGTAAAATAGAATTTTTCGTGATTTTGTCAAAGCGGAATTGGAACAGTAACATCTATCATCACTTGTTTCACTTGTATAATATCTTTTTTTACTTTTCAGGCATATAGATAAAACATTTCATAATGAATAGTGTGTGTAAAAATGATCCCAATAGATTCTGCTACATATGTGGGACGGTTACCATGCCAAATAACCAGTCCCAAATCACTAAATTTGTGAAGACAATGTATAGAGCATACTTTGGAATTAAGCTAGGGGACCAGGACAAAAATTTCGCCCTCATATGTGCTGCAAGACGTGCATTGAAAATTTGAGAAGATGGAGCAAAGGCAGAGCGAATCTTTGCCTTTTGGAATTCCCATGATTTGGAGAGAAGGAAAGGATCACGTGACAGATTGCTATTTCTCCATGACAAACCTCCAAGGTGGCTTATAAATTTATTTTTCTTAAATATTTTGAAATCCTCGTATGAAACTTGACATAATATTCACCATATATAGCATAATATTCACCATAATGGTAATCATACATTTACATATACATATTGTTATAGAAAATACATTTACACATACATATTGTTATACAAGTTACATTTACAATGTTTGTATATTTTCTTTCTTTTTCATTCATATTGTTCCCGAAGGGACAATATGAATGAAAAAGAAAGAAAATATACAGACTCCATCGACCTATTTCATATCTTACAGACCGCAGCCTTCCCTCACGAGCCGCCACTGTCTGAATGCTTCTTCTATTTCATATGCAAGTTTTATATCCATGTTTCTGTGTTTCTATTTTCAGGAGTTAACAAGAAGAATAAACACATTGTTGTATACCCTGACATTCCTTCTGCTATGAGACCTGTACCCCATGGTCCTGGAATTCCAATACCCGACCCACCTCAAACCCTGGACTTCGATGATTCTGATGATGAATCAATGACCAATGCCAATGACCAGTCCCAGTCGTATATACCTCAAAATACCGCTTCAAATGAGCCGAGGCCTCTCAACCAGGCCAAACTTAATGATCTTACCAGGGATTTAGTACTTTCCAAATTAGCTGCCGAGATCTTGGGCTCACGACTTCGAGAGGACAACTTGCTGGCTCAGGGAACAACATTCTCCTGGTATAGGAAACGAGAGGAAGAATTCCGCAAGTTTTTTGCAGTGCACGAAAATACCTCTTCCTTAGTGTACTGCTGCAATGTTGAGGGGCTAATCGAATCCTTGAGCCTGCCATATAACGCATCAGAATGGAGGCTATTTATAGACTCGTCTAAACGAAGTTTGAAAGCAGTACTTCTCAACATTGGGAATAGGGTTGCATCAGTCCATGTAGCACATTCCGTACAACTTACTGAGAGCTACGATAACATGAAAATTTTACTGGATGCTCTCGTATACGACCAACATAACTGGAGGATCTGTGGAGATTTGAAGGTAATACTATCATAAGTAAACTATTGCTATTGACTATGTTGTTTTTCCAAAGGTTATTTGAGAGCGTATAAGAACACTTAACTTCCCCACAGAAGTGATACAGTCCAATGCATAGATTTTTTTTATCTGATAGAACAAATTCTCTAAATTCTTTAAATATTTTCATTTTTTTTCAGATTGTGGCATTTGTATTGGGAATGCAAGGGGGATACACGAAATACCCATGTTTCCTCTGCAAATGGGATAGCCGAGCGGATGAGAAGCACTATGCACAGCGTGAATGGGCATCCAGAGAGAATTTTGAACCTGGGTCGCATATTCGTTTCAGTGCCCCTTGTACCACCAACAAAAATTTTGCTCCCACCACTTCATATTAAGCTGGGCTTGATGAAAAATTTCATCAAATCAATGAATAAGGAGGGTTCAGCATTCCGATATCTCGAGAGTAAATTTCCTCATATATCTGATGCTAAACTAAATGCTGGGGTTTTTGATGGTCCTCAAATTCGAACTTTGATCAAGGATACTCAGTTCGAAAACGCAATGACTCTAACTGAGAAGAATGCCTGGCAGGCATTCAAATCAGTTGTCACTGATTTTCTTGGCAAGCGTAGAAGTCCAGAATACGAGTCCGTTGTCGAAAACTTGATGGAAGCTTTCAAAGCTCATGGGTCGCGCAAGTCACTCGCGCATGTCCATAAAAATGCACTTTTTGTGGTCCCACTTGGACTATTTTCCTGAAAATTGCGGGATTATAGTGAGGAACAGGTGAACGATTTCACCAAGATATCAAAATAATGGAAGAGAGGTACCAGGGAAACTGGGATATCAATAT
Organism: Bathynomus jamesi; assembly: GCA_023014485.1. NCBI lineage: Eukaryota > Metazoa > Arthropoda > Malacostraca > Isopoda > Cirolanidae > Bathynomus > Bathynomus jamesi. The sequence continues at coordinate 573,166 of JAJOZX010000795.1, forward strand.
GCTGGCGGACTATTGCTGGTGTTTGAAGCGAGACGTGCCCGAAGAAAAACACAGACGGAAAGCCAAAAAAACTTAATTCCTTCCTCAATAAACTTTTTTCCATATTCATTGTATGAATAAAAGTATTTATTCACACAATGTTTTCATTTTTCACGAGTGTTCTTATAATATTACTCGTATCTACAGTGTTTAAGCTAAAAAAATCAATAAATTTGGGGATAAAATTGGACTTATAATAAATGGCCAATAGAGAAAAAACCTGACCTGATTGAGGAAAACCAATGTCATTTTCGAATTCAGCATGGTCGAATTATATAATATGAGTTGAAAAAACCCTCACAGCAGACAAAAAAATTCATATGCATACCAGCAGTGATGTAGGTCTCGAGATCGGTCTCGGTCTCGAGACCGATCTCGAGACCCAATTTGCAGATCTCGATCTCGGTCTCCGCTATTTAGATCTCGGTCTCGATCTCGGTCTCGACAGACGCAGTCTCGGTTTTTCTCCCCGAGACCTTTCGAGACCTCTCGAGACCGTAATGAAAAATACATGTTATTGGCATACTCATGATGGTGGCTTGGTTGAACAGACAATTCAGAATGTTTATGAAAGTTTGTAAAAGTAAGGGACTCTAGGTATTCATTAATCAGTCACCTTGTTTTGAGTTGCCACGTTTGTCTTGCGGGGGGCATGAGCTTGGTCTCGATCTCGGTCTCGAATTTTAAGGGTCTCGATCTCGAACCTTTGATCTCGGTCTCGATCTTGGTCTCACAGGATCAGGTCTCGGTCTCAGTCTCGGACTTGGTGGTCTCGACTACATCACTGCATACCAGTGTAATCTGCTCTCTTGTACCTACACCTGCAGGAATTTCATAACGATCCTCACTCCACTTCTCAACCACCACGAAGACATTCATCTCCTCAACACTTAAACAACATTCCGTTTACCAGAGTTTGTTTGGCTACAAGTCGTTTCCAGTACATCGTTAATGGCTCCGGTTTTACGCCTGAACACGCGCAATGACTTCGTGGCGGACACATCGTACACAGCATTGAAATACTGCTCAAAGGAACTGCCATCGTATTCGGAGGAGTGCACGTCCACTCGGTTCAAGCTCTGAGATGACTGAGCCAAAGGCGCGGGTCAGCTCGACGGGAGGTGCGAGTCACACCATAAGCTGATGAATCGTGTACGGCGTTGTTCCAACGTGAATATATTTATCCCATTATACTGGGTAGGTGTTTTGAGAAATTTTCCGATACATGAAGCAATACCGGTTTTAATGTTTTATCACTCCCACGTCCCAGAAAGCGCACCAGACATTTTCGTTCATTTTCACGAACTAAACGCATTTTATTCACACTCCGGTGCACTATTACTAGTCTCTAAATTATGTTAAAAACTCACGCAGGCCTTTAGCCACAACCTCACTACAAACCTCAATATATATGTTAATGTAGTGGAAAAAATATTTAAGATTCACCATTATGACAAGATTTACATTCTCAGCCCCAGGGTACGAGTACTCGGTATGATGCAACATAACATAATATCACTTGTCACACCACTCTTCAACAAGACTTCACTAACCATAATCGTTGCTTCTCTTCTGCACGTGTTGTTTCTTCCACTTCATATACGTAACCTTTTACAAAGGTTAGTCCTACAACATACTTCAATACATCGCTTGTACCACGAAATCCTGCAATACCTTTTGTTCCTCAAGCTTGGCATGGTTCAATGTAGCCTTAAAAGTATCAAAGGAGGATGGAATAGGGAGCCATTCAGTAACCTTTCTTCACACTTTGCCGAATACAACTTCATAAACGGCGACACGCAATATTAAAGGTAGCCATTACTATTTTTTGTCTACGTGCGATCATACAGGGGGCGGAGCTTAGAACTTTCTCCTGTACACACACACACAAAGGAGAAAGTGAAACGCTATTTGAAACAAGATTTATTTAATAAACGAATTATTCAAGGTATATATATTTACAAATACGTGCAATAAATAAACATATCGTTAACAATAGACATATATAACAAAGATTATGGTATCCAAAGGGTACGGTATCATAGGTACCAGGCACCTGGTAACGTTTCCTATAGGTGTTACGGCACACCTTCGTACCTAAGTTCCTTTACGCCCCTCAGCTTCTGTGCCCGAAAATTGTGGGTCCCTACAGTTAGTTGGGGCGGATGGTCGCCCTCATCTTCCAAGCACAGTAGATCCTTCAACGATTCAAAGTTAGCAACCCGCCGATTCGCCTGGTTGAGCGTGATACCCTTAGCCTTCACGATATATTTCAAATGGGGTACGGGTGAGGGTGGGGGAGGATAAGTTTTTGGTCCTGTTGAGACAAAAGAGTAGGCGTATGCGATGTCTCCATACTCATCCTTGATCTCATCAGTCAACTCTCCGAGGAATTCACCAATAGGCGGCATGTATTCACCCTCCCTCGCTGTGAATATCACACTATTTGTATCGGCGTACAGAACCCTCCGTCCATGAGAATGCAATAAACCCCAAAGTTTGATGCGTGCGTAGGCCGTTGTGAAGCTGGCTACAGGTATGTTTGTAACCTGTGAGGTATCTGTGGCCAATTCGGTAATGTTGTACTTTATTATGTAAGTATTACCTACATTCACGATCTCCATGACCTTTTCATCGGAGCGTTGGCATAATCCCAGACTTCACTATAACTTTGAGCCAAATGTACGTTCCCCTTGCCAGTATTCTGTGCAAATTTTCCACAGACTGTTTAGACACAAATTTGCACTGAAGCGCTTGCCTGCGTTCTTTACAATTTGGGAACAGTCAAGCTGTATCCCTTCACGGTCACGGTAACGTTGAGTATAAGTCGATTTTTTATCTTAGGTATCAACTCCTCGCGGATACCCTGATGCCTCTACCTTATCCCTAAAAAATGTGTTTATATATGGCGTGAAAAGGCTGAGTAGCTTCTGAAACCTCCATACCTCATATATCTTCAATATTCTGTAGCCATGGCGAACGGTCTGGTCCAGCTCAGGGCTTGTATATACACCTCTGACCTTACGCTGGTTGGTTGTGATTACAATCCCGATTTTTCTCCTCTGCGCACTTCACACACAGGGGAAACATGAGCTTGTTGTCTATAACGACGGGCAAGATCGGTATCCATAAATCGCGAGGGGTGAGCACATCTACGAAAGACCGAAATAGTACCCGTTCAAATTTGTTGAGAACACGCGATGATGGGCAGGTCAGGTCCCACCAGTTTTTCAGGTGCACCTACGGGGTACGGATTGTTCTTCATCACGTAGGGATATAAAGAACAGAAGTCGTAGTAATGGAGTTTCACTCCCCCCGTAAGCGGAAACTATAGCTTGAAGGGATTTGTACGCCCTCCGAACAAGCTATCACCGCATTTGAGAGGATCCAGCAACAATGAACGCTTGATCGTGTTTATTTCTTCACGGTACTGTCCATCTGTTTCCATCCGTGCATCATACTCATGCTCCCACAAGACATTGTGAATGAACTGGGTGCCTATAAGCTGATCGCGGGTGCGGGTTCATGCAAGACTGTCGGCAGATCTACCGTGGATATCTCCTACGATTCCACACTCAGGACGTGGGCATCCGTGTCACCAGCAGCCGTTAAAGGAGTACACAGTCTTCTCACCAGTGGCACGGTTTTCGCTTAGACCATCAACCCAAAAAACACGACCATTAACCTTAATGGGTACTACTTCCGTGTTGCGGGCATGCTTTATGTATACACCTCTCTGCTGCTGTAGGTGTATGAACCAGTAAATAGCCTTGTGACCATAACTGCGGGGATTGTTTCTGTGAATGACGGCTAAGGTGTCTTTAGGCATGAAATTGTTCTTGAACACCGTAAAACACAATGAGGCAATCGTGGTTACGACTTGCAACGGATCGCATTTGAAACGGTCTATGTACATCCTTCTAAAGGCCTGGAAACATACTCTTAGCACGCGTACATCATTCACGCAATAACGCTCACATTCATCAGCTATATTGTAAGGATTAGATTAATTAAAACTGTTGTAGTAGCGGTCAAATCTTCACGTTCACTGTACTCATACATCATAGTTTTGTTAAAGTAATGTTTGGGTGGAGGTAGTCCTACGTAATTTAAAGTTTCGCTAGTGAGGAATGTGTAAGGGAAATATCCTTTTGAAACTTCAGCGGCTACATCACCTTGGGTAGCTTTGCTAATTTACAAGGTGTGAATAATAAAGTGTCTTTAAACTGTACATTACCTCTTATTTGCATCTGTATAGTTTTTGCCTCTTTTCAAGGGATCACCTGTAAATATCTCAGATGACTCGTGCTCAAGCAACTCCTTATAAAGGAACTGGTGTCAAATTTTGCCCCGTTATGGGCAAGAATATATAGTCATTTTTTTTAACTTGTCCGCTAACTTGACAATATAGGACACAAAGAGTTTCACAGGGCTCGTGGCAATCGTTTTAAAAACGTTTGTCCGTTTACCACATTTGTGACACTCATCACACTCGATCTCCATGCACTCATCACAGATAGTCTGGCTTACAAGTAATGTGGAATAACCTCTTTGGTTTCAGCGTTCGTATGTTTCTATATCGTAGTACACAGTTATACAAGGGCTATTTTTAGGCTTAGCGTCTTTCATATAACATACATGCTTTACTCCAACCGCCTTATATTTCTCATGGCATGTAGAACAGTGAATTTCATCACATTTATGCTTGAAATTCCCCAATTATCCATCATATGAAACATACCACATTCACAGATTCTCATTTTCCTGCACGTGCCAATTGACTTATGGAGCTCAAAACAGTTATTATTGAAAAATGTGCGTCTACACACATCACAATCCCTCTTCTCAGCTTCAACCACACGGCTTTCACATTTGGAGCTTTTACACTGCTCACATACCATGTGGCAATCTTTACAATGTTTCACTATATCATCCGCAAACTCGATACACCCTTACACAAATCATGATGTCGTCCATATTTTCGACTTTTATCATAACTCGCGTAAAGGTCCCTTATATTACGGATGGGAGATACGTTGTCCTGACAGCCTAAAATAAGTAGGGGTCTTGTACGATCTCTCACAGCTTTTAAAAACATACACAGTCCTACGACGATCATCCATTCCAAATACAACTATACGAACATTCATTTCCTGTTCTACCCTTCTCAGCTCTTCAGGACCCATATTACAGTCAAACTCAAGTTTACAGTCTACAGCTAGTTTACGGGCACGCTCACACCGTAGGCAACCAAATTTTTTGGCCGTGTATTTAGTACAGTAAACATACGAGCTAAGACTACTGCTATAAAGCCGCAACCACGATCGGCGTTTATATGCCGTCTGTAAATAGCCTGAGAATTGAAGTTAAGAGTATAAGGTGTGGCACTATGACCCGCAACACGGTCAAAATTTACCGTGAAGTTGTCCATATTGAAGGCTATACTACTTTGAGAGGCCTGCATTATACGGCCTAATATATACTCTATATCTACAGCTGCCAAGCGTCTGAATGGTATTACTACCCAAAAATCATCTACATCCCGTCATCTGACCCAACCCGAAGGACAGCCTCGTCCTGACTTCACGTTCGTCGCGGTTCTGAAGGGCAAACTCCAATACGTTCAACTATGCGCCGTAGTCCGTGTTCAACACCATTGCTATACATGGATCTAGGATCAACCCTGACTATATATACCGATTTCTAGTCAAGGCTGGGGTGGGGTGCGGTGCGCACCAACTCGAATGTTATACCATCCTCTACAGACGAGAAGCTGCTGCTGCTGTGGAGGATGTACCCGGAATTGAACAGGAATAAGGGGGTATATTTGAGGAAGGTACTATTGTGGGGGTTGTGTCGTAAGACGTAGAGGGTTGGGGCTCTATTACTGGTCTAACAACCGGCGCAATCCTGGCACGCTTTATACCTGACGTGGAGGCTCTTTCATGCCTCCGCTTTGAATTGTCGCGTGCTACAGGTATCGCTGGTGTGGCTTTGCGGGGTGGAGTCTGTGACAACTACACTGTCGTCGGGGTCATCTGTAATATCGATGATGGGGTGTGCTGTACCTCATCGTCATTCACGGTTCTGTGGAAGAGAAAAACAAGACTGTAGAATATAAGGATCACACTTAAATTTTATTATATTTTGTAAATGACCCACTTAGGAGTGTGACGTGTTAGAAATGGATTCTGTAGAAAAATTCAGGTTCACGAGCCCATCCACATGTAAAACTGTGTTTATGCTTAAAATCATTAAAGAAAAGGGGAGATGTTCTCAAAATTTGTGCATAAAGTTATATGGTGCTATTCGACGTATCAAGTGTTCAACGAGTACCAAGATGATATTTTGTTCCACAAAGGTGTATATGATTAATTCGTTAAAGGGAAATGAACATACAGTCATTGTAATTGACGATCTCATGTTGGAGATGGATAAAACGTTTGCCGAGACATTTACAGTATTCTCCCACCATCTTAACATAAGCGTGTTCTTCATCAATCAGAATCTATTTTTCAAAAATAGATACATGCGCGATGTGTCGTTAAATACACAATATCTAGTCTTATTCGCGCAACGTAGAGATGTATCACAAATTGGGGTATTAGCCAATCAAATGTTCCCGAATCAGCGTAAGGAGTTTTTGGAAGTTTATAAACTACAAGGCGTTACGGATATTTGCTTTGCGACCTTCATCCGCGAAACACGTTTAGGGTGCTTCTAAGAACGAATATATTTCCAAACGAGCCTGAAACGGTGTATATTCCAGAATGACAAAGAGGCTAAAGAAATACCATGAATTAATAAAAATCTATCATCGACTGCCCCGGGCAATGCAACAGATGTTTGCTAAAAATATCGACTCCGACTTTTTAAAATGCATCTGTGAAATCTGTCTTAACGTTATAAATTGCAATGTATCAATGAAACCCCTCAGAAGGCTCGCCTACGCCGTTACAAGAACATAATACGTACTCGCTCGTAAAAGTCAAACTGTGGGAAGAAAAAACGAATTATTGTACAAAGAGGAGGGTCATTCCTCCCCATCTTATTTTCAGTTTTGGGTCCTTTACTGACTAGATTAATAATGAAGAAAGTGGTAGTGATTCCACACGAGGTGTATGCTTCACTGCAAAGTTCAAAGAATCCAGACACGGTTCTAGAACCCCGTAAAAGCAGGCTTAAAAGAATGGAAAGCGAATTGTTAGCCCTATTAAACAGTGAAAAAACACCTGATGAGAAAAGAATCTTATACCAAGAAGCTCTGCAGAAATTTCTTCACGAGTACGAAAATTATAAGAATCCGACAGAGATCCCGTGGTTATTAGGCACAGCACGGACAACGATGGCATGGTGACATAGGACCTGTGTCCGACGATAGAGCTGACCAACCAAAGATAACGGGTCGGCCACACAACATATCGAGCATGTATTAAAAAGCACCCTCCCACATACATTGAGGAATAAAGGTTTAAGTCTTTATAATCTATTGAATGAGGATCCCAACATACAATGGACCGATACAGGTGAGATCATTGTGGAGCAAAGGTACAGGGATCGAATATCGTAGACATCGTCCATGATCTGGTGAGAAAGTGGGATAGACCATCACCATCAGGATGGAAGCCTATTAAAGCAAGACTACAACAAATAAATGTCCCCAAAACAATGATAGGAAATCTGAACAGGTTAAAAGACTTGGAACATGCATCGCATGTGCCACAATTGAAGCCATCACCCCGCGGTAACACTCTGAAGAGGAGAAAGAAGGTTAAACAACGGTCAACCCTACCCACGTGCCTCTAAAATACGCAAATGGCTAACATATTAAGACGTTATTATGACATTTCTAGCCCAGCCTCCTACGGAGGCGTAGATAGACTGTACAGAAGTGTTTACAATGATGGAGTAGGGAAAAAAGATGTTGAGAGGTTTTTGCGGGAGCAGGACGCTTATACACTTCATAAGCCTGTGAGAAAAAGGTTTAAAACAGCCAAGACAACAGCGCATCGATTGACTCTATTTGGCAAGCAGATTTAACAGACATGCAAAGATATTCAGTGTATAACGATGGTTACCGCTACATCCTATTCATAATAGATGTATTCTCTAGATATCTGTGGCTAATTCCTCTGAAAAATAAATCGCCTGAAACAGTTGCTAAAGCCACCAAAACGTTGATGTTGAAAGAAAACAGGGTTCCTGGCTATTTTTGTACGGATATGGGGAAAGAATTTATAGGCCGAGCTTTTCAGAACATGTTGACAGAGTTTAATATCAGCTACTACACTACCAATTCTATACATAAGGCTCTTTAGCTGAAAGAGTTCAACGTACCATAAAGGAACGCATGCACCGCTATTTTACACATAAAACACATACAGATTTATAGACATTCTGGAATCATTGGCCTCATCCTACAACCGCTCACACCATCGCACGATTGGGACAACACCTAACGAGATTTTAGAAAGAGGTACGCGCCAGAGCCTGATGTGAGAAGAGATGGAACACCACACACCACACTCTGCGTTTCAAAATCAATGATTATGTAAGGCTGTCGCGTTCGGGAAATAAATTCGCGAAGGGATTTGAGCAAGGATGGACACGTGAGATTTTTAAAGTTAGGGCTATGAGACCTAAAGGCGAGATAATGTATTACGTTGAAGATTTGAATGGGGAAGAAATCGCAGGAGGCTTTTACCGCGAGGAGTTGCAGAAAGTGACATTTAATTTAGGAAAAAATGTGTTTAAAATTGAAAAATTTTAGGAAGCAAAGGTTCAGGAAAGAGAAAAATGTACCTGGTGAAATGGCTAGGGTACCCAGAAAGCTTCAACACCTATATAAAAGCTGATGCAATAATGAAGCTTAAATAGTATGCAACATGGCGCCTAACCATTTCTACGTCACACTCCGTCCTCCTCGTCCCTGTCTGTACATCCTAACAACACTGCCAACTTTGTAACAGAACTCCATGGCCCATTGAATTGGGTCGTGATTCGTATGAGGTGGGATATGCGAAATTCAGCTGGACACCCTTTTTAAATATTAATTATAAAGAACCCGTTTTTACGATTCTTAGAGACTGTAATGAGTGTGAAAAAGCCGGGTAACTCGGGATGAAACCATACGCATCGCCCGGATTGGGGATGTACGGTATTACAGTACAGTAGTAACACTAGGTCCGGGCTGCTATGGTGCGGCTGAGGATGTTGAGAGACTTAAATACAAGTTTAAAAAACTCAAATCTCACGGATGATTCAGTATACGAAATCGTAAACAAAGAAAACCATGCACATACTGTGACCCTAAAATCAAAGGCTGACAGAAATATTAAAGACAAAGGACTGTTCAAAATTATAACCTAGGGGCGATATCGATCAGCCTTCCAAAGAGATACCTTTCACGAGGCACAACATGACTTGTCCAACGTAATGTACCAGATGAAATTGGAGAAAATGAGTGATGGATATACACCCCCAGACATGTGCTATATTTACAGCAATATAGCGGAGCACCAGTTTGTTGGGGATACTCAGGCACGCCTGCTGCAGCATTGCACACATTCCCAACCATAGAGGGAAGAGCATGATTATTACATGTGACAGGCCCCATTATGTGAATGTCACGACTAATCTAATAACCAACATCTCAATATACCGAGCGTCCCAAAAGTCAGTTTACCGAAGAAAATATTCTCCTAAGGTGAGTTTACTACAAAGAAAAAAACTTGTTTCATAAATATATTTACAAAACGAAGAAAAAAAATTTATGATACATATTTACAAAACATGAGAATAGTTCTGGTTACAATAACTGTTCAAAATGTCGTCCATGTTGTTCGATGCACATCTTGTATCTGTCAACGGTTGACCGGAAAATTGCTTTACATAGTTCCTTATCATTGCTTAAAAGCTGGAATTCTTCACAAATTTAGTCTTTAAGGTCCTGAAAACATGCTGGCTTTTTGCTGTAAAAAAAAATTGTCATAATGTTTAGAATAATCATCAAGAGAAAACATTTTCTTCGGTAAACTGACATTTGGGACACCTTGTATATAAGAACGATTGAGGGAAAAAATTTCCCATTCGGTGATGGGAGCTTAACAGTGAAACGGCACTTTCGACGCACTGAGTTATAATGGACAGAAAACCTTTCACAGTCTATCGAGGTGCGAGATACCAGCGTGGTAGTGGACTAGGATCCATTTTTTTCAACCAAACATACGTACAACTATCCCCTTGCTGAAGAAGGGAGCAGATACCTCGGGAGGAAAGCGCTACAATCAGGTCTTAACACGGCACAAGACACATTGGCTGGGGCTAAACCTAAAGAAGCTCTAAAAAAACACTTAAAGTGTACACGGGACGAAATCGTCAAAGATGCAGAGAGAAAAATGCGTGGTGGTGGGAAGAAGAGGAGGGCTGTCCGGAAGAAGGGATTACCAGCACGTGGCGTTAAACGTAAAAGGAAATCGAAGAAGTGTTCTAAGCGTATGAAACCTATGGTTGACCATTTTTTTTACTGATATAAGGTAAGGACATTGATCTCATGAATCATAGACTGTTTACAACTTGTTGAGAGAGGTGGCGCTATTTCTGACTCGTCATGGCACGCTTCATCCATCCATGTAGTTCACAATGTTGTAAATCGGAGCTATCCCTCTTTGATATGCCTCCAACTCAAGTTTCTATTGAGCACAGTGACTTTATTACGATTAACCCTTTAAACACAATTAGTTTCCCGAGTGCTCCAATAGAATTCGTGATATCCAGCTCAGGCCCTTAATTTTTTGACCGAAGCTGTGTGCACATGTACGCTAAACTACGTCTAGCCCATTCTGACGGAACGGACTGCGATGACAAATATGCTGTGTACCCTGAAACAAACTTTCTGCACTCCATATTCAACCAGTGTGATGCATATTTAAATCAGGTCAACATATAGGCAGGAACGGGATACTATCTCGGAGCCAATCTGGAAAATGTGCTGAACTTTTCCAAAGAAGCGAAGGATACCTTTTTAAGTGCCGAGGGCTATTATCAAGCTAAAGACGGTAGTAGTATAAAGGACAAATTTAAAAATTCTAAAAGAAGGTATATGAATGTTTTGGACGCTTGCATACAGATTCTACATTCCAGGAAAAGTTACTTGTGAATGGGGTTGATATGAAAATAAAGCTCACCCGCACGAATCCTGAGATGTTTAAATCTGGGAGCTGATCAAGAAGAGGGAGTAAAACCCGTTGTGATTCACATTATGGAGATATACCTCAGCGTACGGCGAGTGAAATTAAGTTCGCCTAAACAAACAGAAATTGAGAAAAACTTACTACATGCCACAGTAAAATATCCAATTAATAGAGCACAGATCAAATTATACACGGTGCCAGCAGGGTTGGCCTCGAAACAGAAAACATCGCCCTTGGAGTTCTACCAAAAAGGATATTAATTGGAATGCAGGACCATGCTTCGGTGAATGGAAAATATAAAAAGAGTGCCTTTAAATTCGAGAATTTCGGCCTTAAAAATATAACTATACATCAATGGTATTGCGTTGGGCGGGGCTATGGATATGGATTACACTGGGGAACACAACTTTTGGTGACTTAGATGTTAGACCTGTTTCTGGGTATATTGAGGTCGCTGATTCTAAAAATGACATTAGTTTTTCTCCATCAGTTCTGCTTATCAAGATATGAATATATTCTATATATATTTCTATATAATGTATATATTTATATAATTGCTGACTGGCAATCACTGTTGTTGTCAATTGAATACAAAAGTATGATGAATGTCAGCAAAAATAGTGTATTAAATCAAACAAGCATAAGGTACGAAAAATATTTCTTAAATTCAAACAAGCTTCAGACACGAACGGCAAAAAAGTTCTTCATTGAGACACCTCACATAAACCGCGTTTCTGAGATTTCTTGCGATGAGATGTGCCAGGACATTCGCGTTGGATGCTCCAGCAGTAGTCTGCCATCATGTGAGTATCCCATCGTCCGCGGTACCGTTCTTCCATGGTCCTTAGTTCTTGGTGAAATCGTTCACCCTGTTCCTCGCTTAGATCACCGAGGTTATCTGGGAAACGATCCAAATGACTGTGGAGGTAATGCAGTTTGATGCTCATTTTACAGCCAAGTTTACAAAAAGAAGAGAGCATATTCTCCACTAGTTCACCGTAGTTATCGGCCTTATAGTTCCCAAGGAAATTCTTCACAACCATACTAAACGATGACCACGCACGTGCCTCAATGTTGTCCATTGAATCTTGGAAACGCGGGTCTTTCATGAGTTCCCGGATTTGCGGTCCATCGAAAATACCTGCCTTCAGCTTTTCCATGCTCAGCGCAGGAAATTTTCTACATATGTAGCCAAAACACGTCCCATCTCTGTTCAAAGCCTTTATAAATTGTTTCATCAAACCTAGTTTGATGTGCAGTGGTGGCAATATGATCCTTTCTCTGTCAACCAAAGCTTCTTTGATGATATTTTTTCTCCAACCACCATGTTTTCTCTCAGAGGCCACTGTCTTCTCACCCAGTGTTCATCTTTAGCTCTACTGTCCCAGACATAAAAGCACGGGTACTTGGTGTACCCGCTCTGCTGGCCCAGGGAGAAAATTCACCATCTTCAGATCCACACAGATCACCCATTGGTGGTCTCGGTATGATATCTTTTCTAGGACTAGGGCGACTGTCCCGTGCTCTTCTCTCATACCGACTGAGTGACCAATTGGGATTGATCTGTATCTGTTGCCGTTGTGTAGAAGAACACATTTTAGGCTCCGTTTGGAGCTATCTATCAATAACCGCCATTCACTTGGTGTGTATTCCGATATGCCATTTTCATCAGCAATCCGCGCACACTGTTGCAGAAAACTAAATCGTTTTCTTTTGAGAAGAAGGGCAGTAAATCCTTTTCTCTGTCGCGATATAACGTGATTTTGGTTCCAGGCAGCAGTAAATTTTTTTCTCCCAGCCTGGAAGCTAACAATTCAAACGATTTCTTCGAAAGACTTAAGTCCATTATGAGGTCGTTTAATTCGTGTTGACTAAAACCTGCTGCAACTGATGACGGTCCTTCGAAATCACTGTCATTTTGCCCACATATGCTTTCTTTGTCAGTAGCAGATTCATCATCTTCTTGAGGGAGCTCTGGAAGATGGCTGAATGATGGGACAGGTATCTCATCTGAATGTGAAACAGGCCGTCTAGCTGAGTCTATGTCAGGATACGTCCATTTACTCCGGTTACGTCCATTGATGCCCTTTATATTCACCAAACAAAAGTAACAGTCATCACTGTGGTTTCTCTGTTCTTTCCATACCATTGGTATACCAAATTTCAGGCACTCCTCCTTTCCGTTGGTCCATTGCCGCAGATGCTCCGTACACGTTTTACACACAACATGAGGAGCCCATGGCTTATCTTGGTACCCTAGTTGTACTTTGAAATAGGCAAAATAAGCTTTTTTCACAAAATCAGTAATAGTTTTTCTCTGTTCAATGAACGTGTACTCTCCGCAGATAAAACAAAACACATCTGGATGATTTAAACACTTTCTTCGTGATGAAGCCATGTCAACACCTGTAACAGGAAAGAATTCACGTTAGTACATGTACAATACACATGCAAAACAGCAACATCAGCAAAATCATAGCTACAATTTAATTATACAGATGCATTTAGATTTACGAGCAACTCATAATACCGTTCCAGAAGGGTAATAAAGTAGGTAATGACGTATGCAATATCTCAAAAACTAGAGCTGCTAGAACAAAATGGATGATATTTTCTGAATCAGTGACATGAAAATATCCAGAATAAGGTTTAAAATCTCAGGCACCAAGAAAATTTTTTTTTGTTCCCCAGTGTTTCATCAGACGCTGTGTTCCCGCTTTGTGCGAGAGTATATAGTAATCTGGCCCATATTGCGGGTGCTTGTGATGAGCTCGGGTTTGGGGTAACGCAGAAATAATTCATCGATCAATTTAACCTTTATCCTTTTGACATCACACCTGACTTCTCCGCTAGTGTAAATACAGAGACATGTAAGAAGTAAATAGACAGCCCAGATTTTGCTGTAACAATTTGGCGTAAAAGATTCAACAATTCTGATCGTGTTGCTGGTTTTTTGGGCTTTTTACGTAAAGTCTTGTCTAGTATTGCCCACACGTGTTCTATGGGGTTCATGTCAGGGGACTGACTCGGCCAAGGAAGTCTTTCGATACCATTTCGCTCCTCCCATTCTTTCGTCTTTTTTGCAGTTGGCATGGGGCTCCATCTTCCATGAACAGGCAGCTATCTTTTTCAATTTGACCACTTGAGAATATTGGCATAAGTCCTTCTTCAAGGATAGAAATGTAGGAAACGAGTCATAATAATGGCAAAAAAATTGGATGCATAATTTACCATAAAATTAAGGGTGTCTATTTACTTCTTGCATGTCTTTGTACACATTTAAGTCCACAACAAAGTGGAAACATCTGTCAGATTGGAATTCGCCAAGCCGATAGACGCGCCTATTAGTGTACTAGTATACCTCGAGTCACAAGCCCTAATAGAAGTTTACAGATTTAGGAGCGTTGTCATTGACTTTTAAAATGGATGCGAATACACTTCAGAGAGTAATGAATAGTGAACGAATCACACGTTCCAAATTTATCGGTGTGTTTGCGAAGAATGAAACATTGAAATTGCCAACGACGAGAGATTGCGGTAGTCTTATTGTGAATACAAATGTTATTGGTAGTGAAGGGATTCATTGGTTTGTAATCTATTTTAAAAATAGGGACCACATGTACTATTTTGATACACTCGAGACTCAGCCCTGGAGTGACCCTGTTATTGTAAAATTTCTCGAGCAGTTGCATATCCCCGAAGTTGTATGGAATCTTTTCCGGCTACAGGGGTATTTTATTAATACTTGCGGGATGTGCTGCCTTTCATTTTTCATGCATATGTCACGTGGTAAGGAATTTATAAATTTTAAAAAATAATTCAACCGGTGTCACACTCAACGAAACGACAAAATGGTATGCAGACAGATAAAAAGCCGTTTTCCGATTGTGCGCACTCATTGTATAGTATGATGTTTTGTTCGTGTGTGTATATATATATATATATATATATATATATATATATATATATATATATATATGTGAGGGGTCGGGCGTCTTAAGGTACCTAAGCGCCACCACAGGCGAAAACGTGTTTTTGATGGATATCACTATTTTCACCCTTCCTCTATCACGTGGTTTGGGTTATAATGACCTTACGACACTAGAAGTATGGTTGAAAACCTTATGAAGCGAACTACTTTTTTCACCTCTATCGCCAGCCAAACGTTCACCCAAAGTTCGGCATAAGAGAATCAAAAAATAAAAAAAAAATATATATAAAATATAAAATTTGAAAATCTATTCCAAAAACTCATCAATATCGTCATTAGCATACTTAGAACTCTGATTTAGCCAAAAATGAACGTTCTAGCTCAATTAATAAGAGATACTATTGCAAGAATATTGCTGAACTTTGGAGGCGATTTCTGGCGAATTTTAATTTTAGCGCTTAGGTACCTTAAGACGCGGGACCCCTCATATGTAAAATGAATAAGTGCATCCAATAATATTAGTTTGTGTATTCTGTAGCTTATTTAATGGAAACTTATTGGTTATTGTACTAAAAACATGATTTCTTTCATTTAATAAATTAATGAAAATATATTGCGTCTTCTTACCCCGAAAAAAAGCTCGAAACGTAAGAAAAAGAAAAACTTACATTATTTCGTTAATGATGTGGCAATAGCTGGGTTGACTGTGCGGTAAAACTTTTACCTCCGTATTCAGGGCCACGACATGCGTTTCTTCAAAACGAAAACTAACGAGTCAAATCCTCATCGGACCTTATAGGAGAAAGAATAATTTGATTAGTTCATACATTTTCTGAATCTTTTTTAATAAAAACCCAATTGCTTTAAGCATATGCAGAGTATTACAATGCGAAGATATCTTTGAACCGTTCAGAGAAGTTCCTTTAAGAGAAAAGGCCAAATAACATTTCATTTATTATGGAATTTATAAAATTATTGAAAACTTGCATAGGAATGTTATAAAAAAATTCAACGATTTTTATCAAAATAGGACTTTAGCATAATATTAATTGCAAACTAATCTATAACTGGGGATACCTATTATTTTAATGAAACATTTTATATGTAATGAGATGAATTACTATAACCCCCTCTCTCTCTCTCTCCCATAATATATATATATATATATATATATATATATTATATATATATGAAATAATCCAGAACAGTGCTCTTACTCCTAATGACAAGCACTAAAATAAATAAGTTCGCCAATAAATGGCGACAAAAAAATAAAATTACAGGCAGATAAATACTTACATTTCTATGGCAATCCCTTGCGTCGGATCGTAAGGAGCGTCATTGCAAATATCATCAACGGTTTGCGTTGGAAATAATCCGTCCCGGTCGGCTGCGTTAAAAAGATTAATTGTAGACACCGCGGCAGTGTCTATACTCATATAAATCTGGTAAACTGTAAAGTTCTTGTGAATGACTTATGACGGAGGGAATGTGTTTGTTTATTCACTGGTGAAAATAACTGCTGAGTTCCAGCTGAAAATACTTTTATAGGCATGTTCCCCAAGCATTACCCCAAAAAGACTAATAGGCGGTTCGTAAGTTTGCTGATTGGTTGTCAGTGTAACTGGGCGGAGCTGTGTTAAATTTGTGTACCAATCGTAGCACTGATATAACGGAACCACGCTTTGGACGTCCTGATTGGTCGCCTTCACGACTAATGGTGTCTTTATCGATTCATTCTCTCCGTAGATTTAATTTCAATGATCACATTTCAAGGTGTATGAATGAACTGCTCACTCGCGCGATCTGTCACGACAATATTTTGCATTATTATTTGCAAGCATACTACTCAATCCTCAACTTTTCCCATTTTGGATAAGATGGACATATAATTTGAGCGGCGGCAAGTCGTTACAGGAATATCTTCATCAGAGCTCCTCAGCTCAGTACCACAGGAAACAGAATTAGCGCCGCTACTCTTCATAATCCTGACATAGATCATTACCAGAGACAACATAGTAACATCCAATGACAACATCCAATACAACGGAATTTAGTCATCTTTGTACAAAACAAATGAAGTACAATAAAAAGAATATTTTCAGAGTTCATCCGGACTCAGACCCGGTGACGGCAGCGGCGCGCGGTAAAGCGATCATCCTTCCGCACAAGTGGTTGGTAGATAAGTGGATACCCTGGGTGACCTAGTGGTTAAGACGTTGTGTTGCTGGTGGTTCGGATTCCACGTTAAATTGAAGGTCTAAGGCGCAGTGAAAAGCTTGACCTTCGTCAAAATGAACAATTCGGGGGGATGCTAATCGAAGGTTACCAATAAAGTAGAACTTTTTTAATGCATGAAGGATGGGACAGGGGAGGGGGTAATAATGTAGTAAGTTTTCGAAGTCGCTTGGTTTTTAATGAAGTTTAACACTGATAAATTTCAACTGTTACAGTACGGAAAAAAGGGAGGACCTAAAATTCTATGGAATAGAAAAGATTAGACGCATAGTACAGAAAATCCCCGATGAGCCTGGTGTACCTGGCTATATGAGATGGAGAGTACAAGAAGCCAACTCACTACTTCATCAGGCCAACTCTAGAGGAAGGGTGGTAAGCTTGATCTTCGTGGAATGAGGAATCACCGCACGAAACATTTGAAAGGTGTATATATATATGTATATATATATATTAGTGATGGGACGATTGTCATATTTCATACAATCGCTGTTGCGATTGCGATTGTCAGAATTTGAAAATCGCGCGATTGCGATGTTTTAGCTTTAGCCTCACATAACGCTCATTTATGCTTTAATATACCTAAACGCGTTACCTACCATAGGGTTAACTTGATTTTTTAACATTCCAATTTTACATAGAGCAAATAAAGAGGTGTACTTATTGTTATTACTAAACCAATTTTTATTCTGTTTTCAACTAATTCGCAACCCGTTTTCATTTCTGTTTTTGACTTATTTATTATTTATTTATTATTCCGTATTGTTGTTAGCTAAACTTTCCTTTAAGTACGCATGAAAGAGCGGCTTTCATAGCAACTTTTGTAGAGATTTAAATCTTTTGTTCACAATCGCACTCATTAAATGCGATTGCAATTGCGATTGCGATTGTAAAAAATGTGCGATTGTAAAAAATGTGCGATTGTATCGCGATTGCGATGCATCGTCCCATCACTAATATATATATATATATATATATATATATATATATATATATATATATATATATATACAGGGTGATTCAGCAAAGAGTACATTAAATTGGAGGATGAAATGTTTATATGGTAAAATGTCAGATTCTGCATAGTTTCCATGTTACAATACATTTAAGATGTATTAATGAGAGTGAATATGAAGTGAAACCCCCGTAGGTTTTTGTAATCATTTATTCACAGATCTCTACAGTGTGACCCCTCTTTGTTACAACCTAAAGGAAATGTTCAAAGTTGCCCCCTTCTGCCTCAATGCAGGCCTGTACACGTCGTACCATTGAATGTCTGACGCGTTCCAGAATGCCTGGACTATGTTTAATTTGCTCGCACCTGTCACGAACACGTGCCCATAATTCCTCTCTTGTTTGAACCTCTATCATACACCAACGTCTTTAAATGGCCCCACAGGTAGAAATCCAAAGGGTTAAGCTCTGGGGAGTGGGGTGGCACAGGAACGGGGCCACCACGCCCTATCCACCTGTTGGGATAAACAGTATCCAAATATTCCCTTGATGCTCGGGCAAAATGGGCAGGTGCACCATCATGCATGAACCACATGCGACTCGTACTTGCAGTGGCACATCTTCAAGTAGCATTGGCAGTGTCTCCGAGGAAATGCCTGTAGACGTCTCCGGTCAGCCACTGTGGTAGCAGATAAGGGCCGATAATGTTATCTCCAATAATGCCAGCCCATACGTTTATTGAAAACCTCACCTGATGTGCTCTACGTACTGTTGAGTGAGGGTTATCCTCCGCCCTGTATGCATGTTGAGAGTGTTGAACGTACCATCTCTTGCGAATGTTGCCTCATCTGTGAATAAAACATTACTAGTGAACCGAGGATCAACAGCATGGTGTCGTAAAAATCACTAACAGAATTCGATCCATCGTGGAGAGTCGTCAGGATCCAGCCCTTGGACCTTCTGATGATGATACGGGTACAGGTTTGTATGCAGGCACCTCCAAACGGCTGACTGTGGCACATGCACAACAGCTCCAACTGTTCGTGTACTAGTAGATGGATCATCATCTACCAGGTTCAGAATTTGCTCGTCTGTGGCGTCCCTGTATCGGTTATGTCCTCCAATATCTGCTGTAAATCGACGGAAAGATCCCCTTCCCCTCAGCTACAGAAGTAAGATAACAGATAGTGATAGATACAATTACGATGTTAAGAAATACCACAACATTACCTTATCAATTCAGTACAGACTGGCATAACATGTAAACAATAGCCAATTCAGGAATAATTGTATGATCTACAAATTTGGCAATCAAATCAATAAAAACCTGTAATACGACGTATCATCCCACACAGTGGATGGTGATATGGGTCCGCCCCGTCCTGTGGCAACGATGGGAGTGGTCTGGGGCGCACACCAGCCAGTCCACATTACCTCCCCTCCTCCTCCCCCTCCCTAGGGGGATCAAACACGAGAGGAATTATGGCCACGTGTTCGTGACAGGTGCGAGCAAATTAAACATAGTCCAGGCATTCTGGAACGCGTCAGACATTCAATGGTACGACGTGTACAGGCCTGCATTGAGGCAGAAGGGGGCAACTTTGAACATTTCCTTTAGGTTGTAACAGAGAGGTCACACTGTAGAGATCTGTGAATAAATGATTACAAAAACCTACGGGGGTGTCACTTCATATTCACTCATTAATACATCTTAAATGTATTGTAACATGAAAACTATGCAGAATCTGACATTTTACCATAGAGACATTGTGGTTTTGAATTATCCAAGGATTTCATTCTCCAATTTAATGTACTCTTTGCTGAATCACCTGGTGTGTATATATATATGCTGGAAAGATGGGCCAAGGCAGAACGTCCGCAAAAGTGCCCACCCTCATAGAAAAAAAGAGAATCCGAAATTAAGGTACATAAGTGCTTTTTTCTTTACAAAAAATTGTGCAAATGCCTGTATAATAATAATAATAAACCTTTTCATTTTTCATTTTCATTCATTCATTTCAATAACAGAGACGATGTAAAGGATTAACACGACTATGAAGATACCATGCAAATTACACGCAAATAAAAATAAGACAAACAACGAAGTTAATAAACTATAAAAACATTTTTAATACAGTAATAAGGAAACAGTCGTACGAGAGAGAAAGGAAGATGAGTCTTTCGGTGAAAGTGCGTTATCCACGATCTTTTGCGGTTTTTGAAGTAGCCTCCGGCTATTCACGTGCGTATAAAGTGGATCGAATTTATACCGTTATACATTTTTGCCCAGAGATGATTTCAAAGAAAGGTTTGACAAAAGTATGTACACACTTCAAATTTTATTCTGAGAATACTTATAATGTTGATTATGAAATTTAATATACTAGCATAAAAGTACGAATTAATTTTAATTAGTTTGAAAATAGATGAATAAGGAACTGCGATTCCTCAATTACCTTGATTTCACGGAATTTTCTTTTAAAAAAATATAGAATAATATAAAAGTATATATAGGTTTGTTCTGTACAATTATTTATATATATATATATATATATATATATATATACAGGGCGTCCCAAAAAATGTATACACACTTTAACAGCTGATAGCTCAATTGATGTTTCTTTCTTTCCAAGTTAAACCCATTAGAATTAATAATGGCAGTCAGACTAAGCTTTGAACAAAGGAAATTCATTCTAAAATGCTACTGGAAGTGTGAAAACGCAGTTGAAGTGCAAAGACAGTTTAGGAGGGAGTTTCAAACAGATCCACCAACGCGACTTACCATCACTCGAATTAGAGATAAGTTTGAAGCCGATGGAACTGTTCAGAATGTCCACAGGAAGCGTTCCGGAAGACCACGGACATCGACAAGCCCCACAAAGCAAGAAAGAGTACTGGAAACGTATCACCAAAGTCCAAGAAAATCTGTGCGGCAAGCGAGTCGTGAGGTAGGAATTTCAGAATCGTCTGTCCAACGCATTTTGAAGCGCTGTCAATGGAAAAGTTACATTCCAAGATTAGTCCATGCTATTAATGAAGATGATCCGGACCGAAGAGTGGAGTATTGCGAGTGGTACTTGGCACGATGTGGATGTGGATTGGACGAAGGGGTTTCGTAGAATACCCTCCGCGTTCACCAGACCTCACACCACTAGACTTTTTTTTATGGGGATACTTAAAAGACAAAGTCTACGCTATAAAACCTGCAACAGTCGCTGAATTGAGAGCAGCCATTGAACGAGAATGCACACAAATACCAAACGAAATGTTTCGTGATGTTTGCGATTCCATTGCTTCGCGTTATCAGCAGTGCCTGGACCAGAACTGACGTCAGTTTGAAAACAGGCGTTGACAAAACAATTAAATAATGTCTGTAGATTCTATTACATTTTGAAAATGAAATGTATTTTAATAAACACTGCCTTTATAAGTATTTAAAGTGTGTATACATTTTTTGGGGACGCCCTGTATATATATATATATATATATATATATATATATATATATATATATATTAAGTAGTGTGTTAAATCGAGGATTGACAAAAGTAAATAGACACTTTCGGTTTGGCTTTAGAGTAAATGAAAGCGATTCAGGTCTTTCGAATTATATGTAAATTAAATATTATTCTTATAGAATATGTTATTGGAATAATGTACAATATAAAGTCCTGTGTATTTCTTTTATTTTTAATATTGTTTTAATTCTTTTGCTAAGCTATGGATTAATATAAAGATTCAAGTGTATTTCTTTTATTGTTAATGTTGACGTTCATTTTGCGTCTAAATAATGTATTGAATTAATTATTTTGCTGAAAAAATTAAGGAGAACATCTCCCTCACTCTTGCCTTCATGAAATAATATAATTAAAATAAATGGTAGTGTCTGGCAACCCTGCATATATAAATAAATAGTGCTCTCTGGCAACTCATCTATATACAACTAAATTAAAATAAATGTGCAAGGTGGACTCTCCTTATATAAATAAATAGAAAATATAGTGGTATCTGGCACCTCTACTTATATAAATAAATATAATATATAGTGGTAGCTGGCAACTCGCCCTAATAAGGTACGTCTGAACATAATTAAATTATATAGGGTTATCTGGCAACTCCAGACCCTCTATATGACAGCTGCGGATCCCCTGGACGCTCATTATGCGACGGATTCCGGTGGATGAAACAACTCTCTCTCTCTCTCTCTCTCTCTCTCTCTCTCTCTCTCTCTCTCTCTCTCTCTCTCTCTCCTTAGGTTAAGGCTTAGGTTAGGGTTTCCCTTTGGGGGTGATGACATCCCATCTTCTCCCCCAAAGACCCTCCTCCTGTCTCTCTCTTAGGTTAAGGTTACCCCTTTGGGGGATGTCATCCTCCCTTCTCCCCCCAAAGCTCCCCCCTTCATTGCAGCTTGGGGGATAACCCTCCCCCTTGTTGCAAGACAGCTCCCCTTTTCAACAACCCCTGTCCCCTTTGCTGCATACCACCCTTGCAACATTCCCTCCCATTTGCAACATTGCAATTGCGCAATGTGAAGCGCGCGCAGCATAACCAGTTCGGGAACTTCTTAAACACACCTCGTGTGTGTGTGTGTATATATATACATTATATATATATATATTATATATATATATATATTATATATATATATATATATATATATATATATAGAAAGTGGTTGGTAGATAAATAGGTAGCCTAGGTGGCCTAGTGGTTAAGATGCTGGGCTGCTGATGGGACGTGGTTCGGATTCCACGTTAAACTTTAGGTTTAAGGTTGAGTGAAAAGCTTGACCTTCGTCAGAATGAACAATTCGGGTGGAAGCTAACCAAAGGTTATATATATATATATATATAACCTTTGGTTAGCTTCCACCCGAATTGTTCATTCTGACGAAGGTTAAGCTTTTCACTCCACTTTAAACCTACAGTTTAACGTGGAATCCGAACCACGTCCCATCAGCAGCCCAGCATCTTAACCACTAGGCCACCTAGGCTACCCATTTATCTACCAACCACTTTCTTTATTGTGTGGAAGGATGAACAGCTGGGTTTTTCCTGCGCGCCGGCTGCCGTCGGGTCTCGAACCCGGGGCCGATGGATTCGTAGTCAGCGACGCTAACCACTACACCATCGAGGCGCATATTATATATATATATATATATATTAGTGATGTAGGTCACATCCGCATCCGCATAACATCCGCACATTTTCTTGCATCCGCGTCCGCACTTTGGACTGCGGATGTCGTGCGGATGTGGACCGTTGAGATAAAACGTCATTAATAAGCGGAAATTATCAAATTCTACTATATTAATAGAACTAGTTCATTGTGCGCAAAAGTGATGCAAGCGACAAGACGAGAGGCTGTTCTTGTATGAAGTTACTCTCTTGCAACCTACTTAGATCCACGTTACAAAGCTAAGTTATTTTCACCTAGTACATTAGAACGAGTTAAATCATCACTTGGCAAAGCAGTTGAAGAGCTTCAATCTCTTGAATCTGTCGCTTCGCCACCCACCAAAAGAATAAAAGTTTCCGTGACAGAACCAACACCTTCAACAAGCAAATCTATCACAGAATCTGTCTCTCAGTTTCTTGAGTCAAGCAGCAATGACGAGACCTACGCGATGTCAAAAGATGTAGTAAAAATGATCGAGAGCTATCACCAAGAAAAACGCCTGGCTGCATGTGACAATCCTATTAGTTGGTGGAAAAATACGCAGAATATCTATCCATACTTGAGTAAACTTGCAAGGAAACATTTAGCCTGTCCTCCAACAAACGTACCAAGCGAGAGATTATTTAGCAGTGCTGGATTAATATATGATGAAAAGAGAAACAGACTGGCAGCAGAAAAGGCAGAAAAATTAATGTTCCTTAAGCATAACCTTCCTATAATTAAGTTTGAACATTAAACGATGAACATCTTAGTTTACTTTATTTTAATTACTCATTTATAAATATGCCTAATAAAACTTTAAACTTAATATAAATAGTTATCAAGCTAATTAAAGATCTCTTTCTATAAGGGTGGAGGTTGGGGAAAGAGGTCGGTGGGGTGCATTTGAGTTGGGTTCACGTCCCGCATCCTGGTAACACAATTATGGTTTCTAATTGTGGCTGAAACTCAACAAAATATAACGAATTTATTTGCAGACGAATTCACTAATTGATTTCTATATTAGTTAGATGCTTGATATTATTTTATATGTTCAGAGAAAAGTACAGCAATTATTGTACAATTAATCAATTATACTACATTATAGCTACAGCTCTCTCTATATAATAACTTATTATATACGTTAAACACAACAAATCTCGAATATATCCTAAAAAATAACGAAAATGTAGACATCCGCATCCGCGGATGTTGAAATCAAACATCCTCATCCGCATCCGCAGATGTGAAAAAAATGACATCCGCTACATCACTAATATATATATATATATATATATATATATCTGCTCGATTTTTTAATTCGATTTTTTAATTCATTCAGAACAAAAATTAAAGGACTTAAGGACAAATTTGCTCGAATTTTTGGTTTATTCACAGCAAAAATTAAATGACTGACAAATTAATCATCAGTATAATTTTGTTCTTTTTCTATAACCTCCTCCCACCTGTGGAAAAGTTTTTTATGCCACGTTCGAAGAAATCCCTTGGTTTCGAGTTAAAAAAGCGATCATTTCGTTTTCGATAGCTTCCCTGGATTGCAACTTTTGTCCATCTAGGTGGTGTTGCGGACTTCTGAATAAATGGTAGTCTGAAGGTGCGATGTCTGGAGAATAAGGTGGATGAGGAATATTTTCCCAACCAAATGCCTCCAATTGGGCACTGGTGATTCGAGCAGTGTGAGGGCGCGCGTTATCCTGGTGGAATAGAACACCTCTACGATTAATTAATGCAGGACGTTTTTCTTGTAATGCCATCTTCAATCGTTGGAGTTGTTGGCATTAGACTTCAGCTGTGATTGGTTGGTTATCTGGCAGAAGCTCAAAATGAATAATTCTTCGCATATCAACCAAACGCATAACAAAATTTTCTTTGGATGGGGTCCATTCCTTGGCTGAGGTTCAGGCTTTGTTTCACGGATAAGCCACTGATGTCGACGCTTAATATTGTTATAGAGGACCCATTTTTCATCCCCAGTGACGATCAGATTCAAAAACGGTGCCTGCAGTTGCCGAGAATGCAGTGATGTGCAAATATCGATTCGATGTTGAAGATTCGCTTGTGACAAATCATGCGGAACCCATTTTCCAACCTTCACTACTTTTCCTAACAGCTTCAAATGACGATGAATGGTCATATGGCTAACGCCGAGTTGCAGGCCAAGTTCTCTTACAGTTACCGTTGGGTTTTCCTCCACTGTTGCTTTCAGCAACTCTTCATCTAACTCATTTGGTCGTCCTGTTCGTTGATAATCTTTCAGACTGAAGTCTCCATTTCTGAACTTCTCAAACCATCTTCTACACATCCATTCGCTCACAACATTATTTCCATAAACTCTCTGAATATTTCTTGCGGATTCACTAGCGTTAGATCCTTTATGGAACTCATACAGCATCACATGTCGAATATGCTCTTTCGTGGGCTCCATGTTTTTTTTCAATTACTGTAATATCGTAGGGGTGGCGTAAGTGTATGAAAAACACGAGAGAAAATATTCATTAGCCTAATCCTACACTAGCCTAAGTCATTCTGTATCATTCTGTATAGTGATAAAACCTGTGCGAACCTGTCGCCGCGTGTATTTTGCAACATTTCTAAAACTATTTCACATTATCTTGAGGTTATTCTATTATCTATCGTCCGTTTTCCAATCGGGCAGAATTTGTTACAACCTATATTATTTGAAAAACAAATATTCCTGATTCCAGACTTTTGAAACACCCTGCATAGTAGGCCTACCTTCCTCCATTAACGCATGTGATTAAAATACTCCACAGAATAAGTATACTGTAGTGTTTAATGTAGTTTCGGAAAAAAATTCGCCTACAAACAAAAGTTAAAAAATAATCACAAACTGGTTAAATTCTGTTTTTCTTTGAATATTTTCTTCTCTTTGGCGACAAAATTTCAAGAATAAAGCCCAATCATTACGAGTTTATAATTTTTTATTCTTCAAGAATATTTACCAATTCATGAATTGACAAACAAGAGTTGTTTTTGTTAAAAGATCCTTATAGTAATTTAGCTATTTTGAAGGAATAATGTCAAACAAGATTGGCTGGTTGAATATACGTTGACAGAATGATAATTCTGGTAGTTATACACCAGAACAAATAATGTGAAAAAATAATAGCGTGAACGAAGAATTTTTTTTTCTTAAAACTTTAAAGCCGGATTTGTTTGTACGGTTGTTATAAATGCGTTTTATTTGAAACGCTACCAATTTGTACCAGTCGTCGTTAAACGGCTAAATTACGAATGAAATAGCGAGTGAAATTAAAAACAAATTGGTAAATACATTTTTTTTGAGTGAAGATGAAGTATGACTAATTTGTAAGTTTATCGTTCGCAAATACTGTCCAACAAGATTTAAAACTTCGGATCACCTGAAGATCAGGGCCCCCAGCCTTCGTTAGTTAGCCTTATAAGGCTAACTAACGAAAATATCACGACCTAACCTAACTAATCGTCAAGGGCGTACAGTTGACCTAACGACTGGTTAGGTTAGGTCGTCATATTTTCGTTAGTTAGCCTTATAAGGCTAACTAAAGAAGGCTGGGGGTCCTGATCTTCAGGTGATCCAAAACTTCTTGGCCGAGGCAAAGGTGTAGAAAAAAATTATTTTCCACGAATTTGAAAAATGACGACGTGAGCTAAAATTTGTGACAAACTTATTTCATAATTTTTCATTTTGACACGATTAAAAAAACGTATCAATATAATAATTAAAATGAAGTAAGAATCTTTGGAGCAAGTGTAGTTTACGTTCCCCTACATTATCCTAGTGTAGTTTGCGGATCACCTGAAGATCAGGCCCCAGCCTTCCCTAGTTAGCCTTATAAGGCTAACAAACGAAAATATCACGACCTAACCTAACCAATCGTAAGGCCAACTGTACGCCCTTGACGATTTGTTAGGTTACATCGTAATATTTCGTTAGTTAGCCTTATAAAGCTAACTAAAGAAGGCTGGGGGCCCTGATCTTCAGGTGATTCTAGTTCGCGTTCCCCAACTTTGTCCGCGTACCTAATCAAATAAAACGTTAAAACTAACGAAAATATTACGACAACCTAACCAATCGTCAATTTACTTATATATATATATATATATATATATATATATTACACACTTTATTTATTTATTTTTTTTTCAAATTATGACTGCTCAAATTTAGGGTGGATCGATTTTACATTTTTTTCGATTTCCATATTCTAATAGAGACAAAAACTTGCGCATGCATGAGAAAATAGCCTCTGCAAAATCTTAGCTTAATAGGTAATCATCTTCTGCCCCCGGCAGAGCGATGAAAATCATATTTTAGTAGTCAAAAACGTATTTTTCTTATAATTTTTAAAATATTTCAATATGCATCAAAATTATTCCTAATAACTATAAAGTCGATGAAAAAGACCTCATATGATCGTTTTTCCAAGCGCGTTGTCCTACGTTAATATCTTTTGCCCCCGGCAACGTCAAATGTTGAAAAAATAGGTAATTTATATACTGTACATATTTTCAGATCGGCTCTTTGTCTTAAATAATGCATTTATATATTTCCCATAGCATTTATATCGTTGCTTAGGCATGAAATAACACACGCAAAATTTTATGACTCTAGGCTAGGGTTTAAAGGTCATCTCTGGTGAGTGCTGCCAGCAGCAGCTGCCACTGACGCGCCAGTCGAAAGGGTGGAGCCATTCGTATGATTGAAATGAAACTACAAAGGCCAGTTCAGTGGATCATATGCCTATTACACGGTAATGAATTATCACTGCGACACCTCATTCAAGACTTGGACGGCAAAACAACTGGGCCAATGGGCTTTACTGGACCAGTTGGAAAACAACTGAACGACTGCGAAAAACTTCCAATTACAGAATTCGATGCCATTCCATCTCCCGACATTGACATAGATGATGCCGAGTTGAGCACTGACCAAAAATATTTGTTAGGCATCTACAGAGCAGTGTCGAGCGGTAGCTGCTCTTCAGCTCTCGCGGCTCGAAATCCAGGTAAGATGGCGCATTCCAGGTGGCTGACAACAGCAAATAGATTTCTGCGCCTCTATGTTTCAACCAGTGAACCCTCCAGCACCTTCAACGAAATTGTGCGATTCATTATGACAGTTTACGCACCAATTTGGTTTAAGATAAAGAAAAACTCCAGTTTCACTGAGGGCGCAAAACATTTTTTCGAAATGATGCGTCTCTCTCAGACCATGCCTCAAAGATCTAAGACAATCGCCAACAAAGTCCTCCGTAGAAATTCTTTCTTTGCTCACCCAGAAAATATTTTGATCTCCATGCTACATGCCGATGAGCAACACAAGAGAATTGGGATGGAGAAGAATATTAAAAGCACGATCAAAACAATCACCAGCGGGGGAAATTCGAGCCTTCGCCATGCCTGAGCTGCTCTACGATAGTCAAAACTATTACGAAATGATCAACTGGCAAACGGCTGAGGTGACCGA
This sequence comes from Bathynomus jamesi, assembly GCA_023014485.1. NCBI lineage: Eukaryota > Metazoa > Arthropoda > Malacostraca > Isopoda > Cirolanidae > Bathynomus > Bathynomus jamesi. The sequence goes on from JAJOZX010000795.1 coordinate 602,167, forward strand.
AGCCCCCGTTACAAAAACAATACCTGATACCCGAATAAAAGAGTTTGTTGAGACGGGAGACCAGCCTGATGGACTGATCCCACTATTCCCTTGTCATACTCAAACGGTCGAGAGACTCGTCAAATTAGTAACCGAAGCCTCTGCCAGTGTAAGTGGAATAGAAGAGAGGGACGGATTCATCCGCTCCAGTCTTCACTCCCGAACAAAAATGCCACGATTTGATTCTAAGAAAGATTACCGTATGTAAATCGACATGCAGCCAAAGGAAGGCTGGTTGGGGCTGGATAGGGTGGAACTCGACGTACAGCCACCTCCTCGTGGTGAGTTCTGGGTTGCTAATTTTATAAAATTAGCAAGCGAGGAGCTGTACTTAGTACTTATCGTACTTATAACATCGCATTAACGTAATTATAATCCACATTTAGACTTTTCTCGGGGACAGAAGATATTACTCTAGAGTCATAAAATTTTGCGTGTGTTATTTCATGCCTAAGCAACGATATAAATGCTATGGGAATTATATAAATGCATTATTTAAGACAAAGAGCCGATCTGAAAATATGTATATAAATTACCTATTTTTTCAACATTTGACGTTGTTGCCGGGGGCAAAAGATATTAACGTAGGACAACGCGCTTGGAAAAACGATCATATGAGGTCTTTTTCATCGACTTTATAGTTATTAGGAATAATTTTGATGCATATTGAAATATTTTTAAAATTATAAGAAAAATACGTTTTTGACTACTAAAATATGATTTTCATCGCTCTGCCGGGGGCAGAAGATGATTACCTATTAAGCTACGATTTTGCAGAGGCTATTTTCTCATGCATGCGCAAGTTTTTGTCTCTATTAGAATATGGAAATCGAAAAAAATGTAAAATCGATCCACCCTACTGCTCATGGCCACCAAAATAAAGGTGGATGGCAGAGCGAACACATGACGAAAACTATGGTACAACTAAAGGAAATGTAACAAAAGGCGGAAAAAAAAATAATTCGGTAAAGAAGTCGGGAACGAGAGAGAAAAGAGAACGACCCTGTCACCGAAAAGTAGGGACCTTCAGAGAGGACTGCGCCAAGCCTATCACAAGACCCGACGCTCGCCAAAAAGGGAAAATACTCTGCGCGCAGCGCAGAGTAAAGCGGACACTCCACCAAGAGGAGGGCAACTATAAGTAAAACGTCACAAGTAGGACTTCGGGGACACCCGATCCCCGGCCATCAAATAGCCATGGGTCAAGTGGGTGTGGCCAATACGGAGGCGGGCCAAAAACACCTCCTTATGGCGCGACCGATGGAAGGAAGAGGCCCAACATCCTAACTTGGGTTTAATCTTGCAGAGTTTGTTAGCTATAGCGACATCCCAGCGACTCTGCCACCGGGAGCGCAAAAAGCTACGAAAACTAGGAATATAATCCGAAAAGGGAAGGAACATGGGTGAAACCTGCAGTCGGCACACGGAACGGGCAGTTTGGTCAGCAGCCTCATTACCAGCTACGCCAACATGTGCAGAGACCCAGCAAAATATCACCGCCTTGCCACCAAAAGTGACAAGGATATGGCAAAATATCTGGATACGTCGACGGTGGACGGGGTCGAAACACTCCAAGCTATCTAGGGCACTGCGGGAATCCGAATAGATAACAAATGACCCATCCGGATGCTCCCGCACCACCTCCAGAGCGCTCAGAATAGCATAGAGCTCCGCCGTGAAGACAGAAGCCTCATCATGGAGGCAGGTACATCGGGAAGCAAGGGTAGACGACTGGGGGACAGCCGCAGCCCCAACGCCCCCCGCCGACCTCGAGCTATCTGTAAAGACCGCAACACATGCAGAGTGACAAGCTGTGTGCTGAAGGAACAGAAACCGAAGAGAAGCAGAGTAAGAATCGGCCCTGCGAACGGGGCATAACGCCTTACAGCATGTAACAGGGGTGCTTTCCCAAGGTGCAACACCCTCGAAAGAGACCGGGATGACGGAAGGAGGAGCGCCCATACCATCGAGGAGGGAGGTCACCGTGTCGGTGACATACCAACCTCCATTCTGGCAGAACGCCCTCTCAACCACCTGGAACAGAGGGGGAATTGGGAAGACAGAATCCGGAGATAGTGCTTGGCAATGAGGAACGACCTCCGATCCTCTAAGGGAGGGATGTCGCACTCAACCTGCAAACTATCAACTGGAGAGGAGCGAAAAGCGCCAGATGACATACGCCGACACGCCGTCCTCTAGAGAGGACTGGGTCCAGCATCCGGAAGGCCTTACGGGAGGCGGAGCCATACACCACACTCCCATAGTCTAGTTTCGATTGTACCAGGGACACGTACAGACGAAGGAGTGTCTGCCTATCCGCGCCCCACGTAGTATAAGACAAATGTCCCAGCAAATCAAGGGTACGTCTTGCAGTCCCGCGCAGCCTGCGGAGGTGGGGAACCCAACTCAAACAGCTATCGACCACCATACCCAGGAAACGTACTGATTGAACGAGGGCTGGAGGCTGACTGCCGAGTGTAAGATTAAATGCCGGGACGGCGCCGGAGCCCCGTCTCCTCGACGGAAGGAAGGCCACACACGAAGTCTTCGAAGAAGACAGCGTAAGGCCCACCGACGATGCCCAACGTTCAACCGATTAACCGCGAGTTGGACTTGCCTCTCCACGAGGGGAGGACTAGTCCCCGCGGCATAGCCAGATCATCGGCGTAAACGGAACAACGCACCGAGGGCGGGAGGGCCCCCTGTAGCGCAGACATGACCAGATTGAAACACAAGACGCTCAACTCTCACCCCTGAGGCACCCCCTCCTGAACATACAGGTCAGATAGGGCTGCCCCATTACGGACGCGGAAGGTGAGACGGCAGAGGAAGTTACGGATAAACGTGGGCAAAAAGCCCACGAAACCAATGGACTTCAAACAGTCCATGACAACTCCCCTACGGGTTGTGTCATAGGCCCTTTGAACATAAAAAAAGACGGCCAGAACAAGATTCCGGCGGGAAAAGGCCTCCTGTACATCATGACCAAGGAGGAGAAGAGGGCCCAGAGTACCCCGAAACCGACGAAAGCCGTACTGGGTCAGAAGGTATAACCCAAGCGACTCCAGTGTAAATGAAAGTCGAACGGCCACCATTTTCTCGAATAGCTTGCATAAACAACTCGTCAAGGCAATAGGCCGATAGCCCGCCACCTCTGCCGGATCCTTTCCCGGTTTAGGTATTGGGACCCCAATTGCCTCCCTCCAACGGGAAGGGAACGCCCCCTCAACCCACATCCGGTTGAAAATATCCAGCAAGAAGTGCAGAGCCGTCGGATGCAGATTCCAAATAAATTCATAAGGAATATCATCAGGACCAGGGGCGGAAGAACGACAGGTTGCCAAGGCAGCCCGAAGTTCCCGCATCGTAAAGACTGTTATAGGGTTCGTTCCTATGTGGCGGGAACGTAACACCCGACAACGGACGATCCATAGCTGAAGACGAACGAGAAACCGCAGCGAAAGCCCAGGCCAGCTGATCGGCCACTGCAGCAGGATCCGAGAGGAAGCCGTCCCGGTTCCGAAGGACAGGGCGACGAGCAGGGGCAGGCATTCCCTCAATACTACGTACCTTCCGCCACACAACAGCAGAAGGGGTAGACTAGGAGATGCCAGACACAAATGTACGCCAAGAGGCCCGACGGGTCAACTTGAGAGTTCGGCGGGCGGAAGCCTTCGCCCGCCGCATCTCAATCAAGTGTTCTAGGTGACGGGTGCGCGGCCTACCGGAAAAACGAGGAATACAGTCTTCCGCTGCGCCCACCACCACCCGCTCGAAGAACTCCAAGCTCTCATCTACAGAGCCAAAGTCCAAAACCGAACGGGCAATGACGGAACGAGCTCTGAAGGGTGGCCAGTCAGCCCGCGCCAGGCACCATCTCGGTCGAGACGAGACACCCGGCTGCGGTCCGACCGGCTCAAGACAGACTGGGTAGTGATCACTACCATAAGAGTTCCCCAACACCCTCCACGAAAAATCGAGTAGGGCATCTAAGGACACCACGGAGAGCAATACAGGTAAATGAACCCGTGGGTTCGTGGAAATAAGTAACTTCGCCAGAATTAAGGCAAGCGAAGGAAAGTTCCTCTATTAAGGAGAGCAACATACGTCGACCGGACATCTCCTCAAGCCGGGTCGCGACTGTTAAAAGTCCCCGAGGAGGAGAAACGGCCGAGGCAGTTGCAACACCAACTCGCGAACCGCGTCGTGAGAAGGAGGGTCATGAGGAGGAATATATATCGAGCAGACAGTGTACTGGCGATCTAGAGAGAGCCGCACATCCACAGCCTGCAAGGAAGTACAAAGATGCACACCTCGCGAGGGTATCGAATGATGAACATAAATTGCCGCATCCCGCCGGCGTGTGTGCTCATCCGGGGTGCAAGGGAAACCAACGGAGCCAGAGAGACGAGGGAGCTCCCGCGCAGCCAGGATAGTCTCCTGGAGACAAACGCAGGAAGGCCGCTCGCTCTCCAGCAAGGAGGCAAGATTTTCCGTTAGCTAAGAGCCCCCTACAGTTCCAATGCAAAACGGAACTACAAGGGGGAGAGGCAGAATGAGAGGCAGAGAAAATAAAGAACAGAAAAACAGCCACGGACCAAGCTGAGCAGCAAACTTAACGGTCCGTAACCAGGGACGGAATCGGTCGCCCCGACTCACCCTCAACGGGGAGAGTAGGGGTCACAAGATGTAAGTCCTGAAGACGAGGATCCCGATTACGGGAGGCCACAGACTCCGCAGCCGCTCCACCCGTAATAGAACGAGGGTGGGGAAGTGGGACGGAGTTCAAAAGGGGCCTCCCCTTCGGGGAAGAGAGAAGACAAGACGGGCCCAGCCGAAACCTCCGACTCTCCACCAGGGGTAAGGTAGGGAGAACTAGACGTCCGAGGGCTCGTCACACCAGACAAGTGTTGACGGGGAGGGGAGGAGAGATCCACCACAGGTGGAAGAGGTAGACCCGACCACTTTCGGCAGGAGTCGAATGGAGAGACATCATGAATAAGGGCCAGGCTCCTCTCGACCGGGTCCACCGTGGGAACCGAGTCAGGAATCAAAGGTGTCACGGGGCGGTGTACCTCAACCGACACCTGGACACTAGTTAGGGCACCGGGAGGTGACGCCCCACCGGCCCACCGTAGAGGGGAGGGAGTCCCGAACGGACCAGGAGCGGCGCGCCGCTTCCCCTTCGGTGAAGGGGAAGCAGGGCGAGCAGTGGTCATGGACGGGTCCGAAGGACTCGGACCACGGTGACGCTTCCTTCTCCCAATTAGGGCATCACCTTCCCCACCCGAGGGACGGGCAGGCAAGGATCCAGACCCCAAGGCCGGAGAGGGAGAAGGGGCACCTGCAGTTAGGGAATCAGACCCGGTGACTGAAGTTGAGGCAGGGGGACAAGAAGGTTTTGCGGCGCCAGGAGGACCACCAACCCCCGGAACTCCCAGGGGGGGCACCACTCCGGTAGGCGCCGGAGTAGCATGGGAGGGGCCCGAGGACCCGCCGGAGCCAAGAGCCGCAGCATAGGACAATCCCCGCCGCGGCTCCGGGTCACGGACCCTATCGCGAGCGTCCTGCGCACTAAGGAATTCGGTAGTCCTTAAGGACTGCACTTCGAATTCAAACTTGAAAACGGGGCAGTCCCGAGAGGAGGAACGATGGGCCCCCGGACAGTTCGAGCACTGCGGGGGCTTCGTACATGGAGAAGGGTGCGCAGACCCACGACAGCGGACACAGAGCTTACCCTCACGGCGGCACGCAGAGCTAGCATGACCGAACCGGTTGCAACCAAAGCAGCGAACCGGATCAGGCACATACAGCCGCACCGAAAACTCGCAAGACCGTCGATCACCCATGCCCCAGAACACCTGGGCCGGAGGCACAAGGGAGTCAAAGGTCAGGAGCAGACGAGCGGACGGAATAAGAGCACCATCCCGGCGCGATGAAAAGCGGAAGACCTTCGTAACCCCCTGGGAGGCGAGATCCTCCTGCAATTCGCCAACCGAGATTGACAGCAGGCGGGAAACGAAAATGGTGCCTTGATAGCTATTCAGTCGCGGACGGGGAATCACAAACTTTGCAACCCAGAACATCCTGCAACTGAAGAAGAGACTCAGTCACCCCCGAAGAACGGGACTTCAAAAGAAGAGACCCATCCCTCAGAGGGCGGACATCATGACGGCAGGGAACCCCCACCGTTTTAAGACGCTGAAACATCCGTTCCGAGTTGCCCGGAAGGGAGCCAGCGGAAGGGCGGAGAATAAGGAACCTGTCCACCGGACAAAAAGTGACAGAAGAGACAGGGCCATGTGTGACGGTAACTGGGAATGGACGGGAGAACGAGAGCCGCAAAGACCCCGCCCTACGGCCACTACGAGAGCTAGACGCCGCAGAGGACTAGAGGGGGCCATACGGCTTGAAGGTCAATCCAGCGGAGGCAGAGGCCGCTGAACGACCAGAAGTAGTAGTCTTATCCAAGTCCAAGGACAGGCCAGAGTCGTTAACGGAGGGTGGGGGGGTTGAGTTTGAGAAATTTTACCCATAAATCAGCATAATTATAAAGACGACAGCCTCGGACCCAAGGCAATGCACCAATCCGCCACTGCATCCTTCAAGCGCAGGCCCAACGTCCCGGGTAGCCCGCCCCCCAACCTAACTGTCGTTTTAAAAACAGCAGATCAGCTTTACTGGAGTTTTGTCCGTATAAAAGCTCAGCAAAGACCCAATCGAGATGCAGCAGCGGTCCGGGCATCCATACCATCCTCAGAGCACGGCTCAGCCACGGAGCGATGCCCCCCAGCGGGCGCACCCGATGACTCCAAGACTGCCGACAATGTTCTCCTTTCTTCTTTTTTCTCTGCACAAAATACTACAACTGACAGAAGCCCAAGACCGAGTCAAGATATGAGAGATTCCGTAAGATACGGGGAAAAAAAAAAAAAAAAAAAAAGTAGCAGGTAACTCTTCGCCCACACCCCGCGAGGAGTTGAGGAAACCCCAACAACCCACGAGGTGTGCGAGTCCCCTCGGCCCGGCAAGCCAGAATACTAATCGATGGTATATATATATATATATATATATATATATATATATATATATATATATATATATATATATATATATATTTATGATTGGTTTGGCTAAGTCATAATATTTTCGTTAGTTTTAAAGTTTTATTTGATGGATTCTTTTAAAAATTGTCTCCTAAAGATCCTAGTGTAGTTTACTTTGACCTAGTGTAGTTTGTGTCCCCTTCTGCGTCAAAGGGACGTAAACTATACTTGCTCCCAATCTCTATTAGTAATTTAGTAAATAAAAATGTAATTAATTTTTCCGATTTTTTAAGACATAGTTTTTCTCGTACCAGTGAAGGAAAATAGTTAGAAAATAGTTAGAAAATGAATAGGAAAATTCCACATTCTAATTCTTTCGTGAGGAGAATAGTTGCTAAGTCCAATTAAGGAATGCAAACTGCGGTTGGGGTTCTCGCAGCTGCCAGAGTAAAACAAGCCTTAATTCAGACTCTGAACAAACTCATGACCTCTCTCTCGATTATATATATATATATATCGTAAAGAACGACGCTTGTATAGGAGATATTCCGCGCAAGACGAGAGAGAGAGAACGAAACAAATGAAAAAATGAGGTAACCACCTGGGAATCGAACCCGGGATCTTCCGATTGCCGGTCAGACGCGATACCATTACACCATGGACCTCACTCTTCCAAATGCCGTAATTCTTCTACATACTCGCAGAAACCAATGCCCAAGGGGGCACCTCCCGCATGCCGTAACATTATATACATTCAACTGCAAAGAACACTGCGTGTTCTTTGCAGTTGAATATATATATATATATATATATATATATATATATATATATATATATATATATATATATATATATATATATATACAGGGTGTCCGAGAATTATCTGTACAATTTTTGGCTGTTATTAAAAGTCAACCATGAAGTGTAGAAATTCCAGTGTTGTCCCATTTTACAGAGAATCTCTAAATTTTTTCTGATACCAAGTTTTGACAAGTTTTTTAGAAATTCCAGTGTGTCCGAACATTATCTGTACAATTTCATCTTTTAATAAAATTCTTGATAACACACGTAAAATTCTTAAGCAAGATTATTTAGAATCTGTATTTTCAAAAGTTTCTTTTATTAAAGTAACGTTGTTACAAACATTCGATATGTGCACCATTAGTGATTCGCAAAACATCCAATCGATACTCCAAATGTTGCCATGTACGCTGCAGCATATCCACATCAATTCGCTCAATAGCAGCTGTGATTCTTGCTTTTAAATCATCAATGTCTGTCACCCGCGTACATTTCTAAAAAACTTGTCAAAACGTGGTATCAGAAAAAACTTAATGAGATTCTCTGTAAAATGGGACAACACTGGAATTTCTACACTTCATGGTTGATTTTTAATAACAGCCAAAAATTGTACAGATAATTCTCGGACACCCGGTATATATATATATACACACACACACACACACACACACACACACACTGTGTATATAAGTTACCTAGGAACTTTGTAATTCTCTCTTTTTTCCTGTGAAATTTCCTTGGTTACTTTTCCAGGGTGAAGATATTTTTTTCAACCTTTTCCCGTGCCCGCCTCTGGCAGAGAGGGAGGGGAAGGTCGGGAGAGAGCCTCATGCTTTCCGATCCAGTTTTCTACGATAGCTGGAATAATTAAAAAATGTGTGGGCTACGTCGTGGCCGATGTCGTAACACCGCTTCCCGGAGATCAGCGAAGTTAAGCGACATTGGGTCTTAGTTGTTGGATGGGAGACCGTCCTCCGCGCCCAGATTATGTAGCGACCCGTGGTTCGATCCCACGTAAAGCTGTAGGTCCCCTCCGTCATATGACCTTAGATGTTGCGAAGGAAGTTAAACAACCCCAATTAAAAAAAAAAAAAAAAATGTACGAGTTTAATAAAAGTAATCTCCCCGAGTCGACCGAAAGGTCTGAGGCTTCCTCAAGATTGTCTTTGTAACTCCTTGCAACTCTCTCTCTCTCTCTTATATATATATATATATAAAACAATAGTCGGTTAGAGTAATTACCTTGGAATTTTTGCTTTCCCATGCAAAACATGAGACTAGTTCGTGTAGCGTATAGTTATTTGATATTTAGATATTTCAGCAATTAATTATAGTAGCCGAAATCCATATTGGGCTCCAAATAAATCGCCCAACAGAGCATACAACAAAATACAGTATACAGAAGTGTTTTTTGTAATTTAGGTTAGGTTACATTTATTTGGAGCCCACTATGGATTTCGGCTAATATAATTAACCACACAAATATCTAACGAGTCTATAGACTACACGAACTAGTCCAATGTTTAACTATTATTTATAGATTTATTTACAATTTCTATTTACCAAAACCGCTTATTTATACCATAAAGGGCGATTTGAAATTTATTGATCATTTTAGTTTTTAAATAAAAAAACTGTTCACTATTCTTAACTTTTACAATACATATATATATATATAATATATATATATATATATATATATATATATATATGCTGGGGAGAGTGCAAGAGAGCAACTCGCTCCTCCACTAAGCCAGGCCTAGAGGCGGGGCCACCAACTTGATCTTCGTCTGAAGATAGACCAACGCACGGAACCGCAACGAGGTATATTTTAAGACGTTGAAACCTACAGTATATTTTAGAATATTAATTTTCATTTTAATAAAAGCCAGAGAGACCATTTGATTGTATTTGTTTACACTTTTAGTAGTCAGGGGGCTTAATCATATAATTGTTCAAATCATTCCAAAAGTGCATTTTTGGACCACAGGTAGCTATGACCATACTAATTTGAATGTTTGCGGGAGCCAAGCTGGGCTCCCACTGTGGCGGCCATATTGGCCAAATCAAAATGGCCGCTGTCCAAAATGACATCCACTTGAGTACCAATACTAATACAGGTTACATAGTTAACTTGATAAAAAATAAGAGTCAGCATCAACATCTTTTGCTATTAAACTTTAGTATATACGCAAGTACAATCTTCTTTATTCCTTTTACTCACAGTACTGCATCTCATGATAATGTCTATCCAATAGATGGCTGTTCACTAATTAATAGTCGTCATTGTTCAGGCAGCCACCCTCACACTTGCAGTGTCTCGTACATCGAATTCCAGCACTACTGCATTTGCAATTCCCTCTGCAGGCTTTAGTGCATGTTCCATGAAAATCACCACGTGACAAATTTCCCGTTTTGTTGCTGTCCAGATTGTCTACATCATGTGTAGTGAAAACTGAAAGTCTTGTATTTGTGGGTAGAACAATACCGTCTTCAGTGTGTCTCTTGCAAACAGCACGAGCTACCTGTGTTTTGACTTCCATCACACGGTCATATGAGACAGAGAGCCCAAGGTGATGGGCATTCTCTATCTGGTGCTTGAATCTGGCATCTCCATGCAGTTTAATACCATGGTAAAGTGGGAATGGCGTTTCACGATCCCTATTGTGACGGATTTGGGTGCTGTCTGATGAAGATACATATTTTACTGTGTTGAATATATATCAGCAGTTGGCACAGTGTGCACGCAATCTTCGCCCTTGTGCCCAGTTCAGCATCACTGTTGGATTGCTCTCTACTATGTTTATCGATATTACCTTTAGGACCCTGGAGGACAACATTGATGAAACCTAACAGTGTTTCTTCTATGGGGGACGTCAAGCATTGTGGAGAGAATGAACCATTAAATGGCTCTTGTTTCTGAAGGATTCGCTTTCGTAGTGCCATAGCAGCACGTATCAATAACACAGCTTCATCTTGATTGATTTGTGAGGAATGATAGCTTTGTTCTAGCACAGCACCCACTTTTGCCTTGTGGCTAATGAATACATCTCTCCCCTGTGCATAGGAAGCCCACTCAGGAAGATGCTCAAGCAGATGGTCTTTGAATCTTGTTGCATGAGGTTCTCTACCAGAACAGGGATGTCCTAGATCTGACATCATTATCTTGTACATTTCCCGTAAGTCAGACAACTTGTGAACCTCAGACTGAGAGTCATCCACAAATGCCACTAACTGTGCTATGACCATGGGATCAAATGGGGGAGGCTTGGGTTCACTTGAAGATCGACGTTCAACTGCACGAGCTCCATCACGAAGCCGCCAATAGCATTGTACATGATAACATGCATCCATTGCATGTGCATCAGAACCTGCAGTCAAGCGCCCATATAAATGCCAGTTGTTAGTTGTTTTTGCCCAATTCTTCAGATTTTGATCATGTTGTCACTTAAGGCTCTATGAAGATCATGCTGATCCTCACCCAGACATATGATGCAGAATAATGTTTCTGGAGGTGATCCGTAACTTGATCTGAGTTTCTTCGGACTTATCCCAGCTGCACATTCATCTTGCGTGGCCACTTTTCCTCGTGCCCGCTTTACCCTGTAACTGTTGCATGCACTCCTACAACTTTTATGATACACTGCAGCATGTGATTGGAGGGTTGCTGCAATTCCTGAGCCATCATCGAGCTCACTAACCTTGATACCAGATGGAACAGCATTGAGCTGCACAAAATCATTCAGATCTCTTCAAGAGATGAATATCCCTGTTCTTTTGGCTGTTGTAATGCCTCGTCTTTGCTGGACTGACATAGGCAACACAGTGTCCAATTAATTCCAGTTATGTTAGTAGACATGTTGAGGTATTAATGTTCTACTACACACTACTAACTACACACTAACGAGATCTTCATATCTGCAGGCCTGAAGAGACTAGAATGTGAAGACCACCACCACCGCATAGACTTGCTTCAGAGGAATACAGGTATGCCAACACCTGCAAAAATAATAAAAAATAGATTAATAGTGGACAAAATGTCAGTAGAAATCCAATGTAAAAGTTAATATAGCTGTTACAACCACAAATCTAAGTGCAATAATTATGTATCATGATTCAATTGACATAAAATGTACATTTCTTATAAAATAATATCAAATGTGGATATATACGACCTGACGTATATCTTGAATTAAAAAACAAATATCAGAACTGGATTCTCTATACTCAAAAACATACAAAAAGTGTCATTATTTGCTGTTCTACTATGATTGGTTGTTATTTTATCGCCCAATGTCAGACCAGATGGCGGCCATCTTGGATTCGTCCATAATGGCCGCCACAGGGAGAGCCCATGTTGGCTCCCGCAAAGAAATGAATGCTTATGGTCATATCTACCCCTGGTAAAAAAATGGTACTTTTGGAACAAAGGGAACAATCGGGGTGATTTTTTGGATTAAGCCCCCCTGACTATAAAGTACACATTTTTTTATTAAGAACGCAAAATTTGATTTATTTGGCCCATATTTGTGTCGTAAATGGATTCTATGTAACATATTTCTTGTTCAAATTCTTAATAATAGTAATAATGTTGAAACATATTTACCACCATACTGATGAAATTAAATTATAATACATAATCTAATTTGATTTTATAAATCAAATTTAAAAACTCATTTACTTCATGAAACTAAATGATGCATTTGACTAGTTTACAAACAAACAATTTCAGTCTTACAATCATGGTTCAGTAATTTGGGTGTCGTTATGTATTTCTGAAAGGTAATGTGGCAGAAAAGATGTAACGGGATAATAAAATTTAGAATAATCCTCTTGAGGGTGCACAAAAATGGAACCAAATTATTTTTCATTATTTATGGATAAAACACGACCTAAAATGAGAGAGAGAGAGAGAGAGAGAGAGAGAGAGAGAGAGAGAGAGAGAGAGAGAGAGAGAGAGAGAGAGAGATATATATACAAGGAGTTACAAGGAAAAGAAGTACCTCAAAAGGCCTTGCGGCCCATACCGAGGAGGTACCAATGGCAACGGGTGCCAGGGAAAATTTTGTACACACTCAAATAGTGTGCAAGATTTGGTCTAACCTTTTCTTGAACTGATCCACAGAGGAACTGTTCACAACTTCCGAAGGTAACCTGTTCCATGTGTCACAGATCTTATACGTAAAGTAATTCCCACACACACTAGTCCTAAACCGTTTCAAATCAAACTTCCAACCATTGTTGCGAGTTGGGTTATCATTTAAACTAAACATGCTTCTAAAATCGACATTCCTGAACCCGCGTAAGAACTTGAAAACCTCGATCAGTTGACCGCGCAGCCTCCGAGTTTCGAGCGAAAACAAATTCAGGGCGCGTAAGCGTCGATTGTAGCCCATATACCTAACGGAAGGGATTAACTTTGTGGCCCTCGCCTGCACTCGCTCTAGCCTCTCAATATCTTTCCTGAGGGAGGCGACCAGAACTGCACAGCATACTCCAGATGCGGCCGAACCAGAGAATTGTACAGAGAGCACAATCTCCTTGTTCCGAAAACGAAATTGCCTCCTGATATAACCCAACAACTTCTGGGCTTTCTTTTCCACCTCTACGCACTGTTTGGTAAACTTAAAGTCGCTGCTAATTAGCACATGCAAGTCCTTTTCCAAATCAGTGGCCTCGATATTACTCCCCAACATCGAATAGTCCGACTTGGGATTGGCGTAGCCAATGTGCATCACCTTGCATTTACCCAAGTTAAACGGCAACTGCCATTTTTTGGACCACTCTCCTATCCTACCAAGGTCCGCACGCACTTGCTCGATCGCCTCGGGCGTCCCAACATTGGCCCCAAGCTTGGTGTCATCAGCGAATTTGACGATCCGACTGACGATGCCACCGTCGATATCATTTATGTAAATGATAAACAACAGTGGCCCCAAAAAGGAACCCTGAGGAACCCCGCTAGTGACCGAGGCCCAACCCGAACTAGCCCCTTTAAATACAACCCTCTCCCGCCTATTCTTCAGCCAGTTCTCAACCCACCAATACCCAGCGCGCGCACTTTGGCTATTAGCCGGCGGTGAGGTACCTTATCAAAGGCTTTCTGAAAGTCGAGATAAAGTATATCAATCGCCCTACTCTTATCGTACTCACTCAACATGACGTGGAAAAACAAACTCAAGCAAGTTGGTGAGACACGACCTATGCCGTCTAAACCCGTTGGGAGAACCTCAAGCAGCTTGTAGGAATCCAAATGGTCAACGATCGTATCCGCTATTATCTCTAATTATTTACCTACAACCGAAGTAAGACGAATGGGACGATAGTTCCCTGGACTTTCGTGATCCACTTTCTTAAAGATATGGGTCACATTGGCTTCCCTCCAGTCACCAGGCACCTGGCCCGTCTTCAACGACTTGTTGAAGACTGTAGCCAGGTGGGGAGCCACCTGGTCGCGCACCTCCCGCAACACTCTGGGGAGAAACTGGTCTGGCCCAGGAGCCTTAAACGCGCTCAGTTTGTCTATTCTATCGGCAACGACTGTCGCGGTACACCGAACACTATCCATGCCAGCATCTTCGTGCCTAACGCCTGGCTCGGGGATGACGCAGGTGTCCTCCCTGGTGAACACTCACGCAAAATACTCAGCACATTACCGATGTCCGCTAATTGGCTTTCTACTATTAACATAACTGGAGAACTCCTTAGGGTTCCCCTTGCCACCCGTAGTTCTTCGTTACGTTTCGCTAGCCTAACCTTCGCCTTCACTTCTCAGCACAGGCGGACATACGACTCGGTGTTCTCATGGGAACGATTGACCTTCGCCCTCCTATACGCTACTTTCCTATTTCGGATAGCCGAAGCGATGTCACGACTGAACCACTTAGGCTGTGTTGAAGCAGGGGTGACCGGTTTTGAGGGTATGGCAGCAGACTGCAGCACTATAAACTCGTCCTGGAATGCACTCCATACTTCAACATCGCCACCGACCTCTAATCCCATCTCACCTACGCTATCCCGGAGGCCAACAAAGTCCGCCCGCGGTAGATCGAGCTTACTCCTAGAATCACTACGCTTCACCCTAGGGACGCGCAGACAGAACCTAATCAGACCGTGATTACTCCCGCCCAACGATTCATCAACGGTGAGGCCAGTGACGAGATTGCCTTCGGCCATGAATACTAAGTCTAGAACGCTTTCGCCTCGTGTAAGCCCATTGACCCACTGAGTGAGGAAGTTCTCATCAGCAAAGTCAACTAGCCTCCTCCCTTCGGCATCAGCAGTCCTGTCTTCCCACTTTATGCCGCGACAGTTGAAGTCTCCTAAAACTTCACACACCCTGTCCCCCCATCAGGCTACGGAGTTCGGTGTACAGGGCTGTATCCTCCTCAAGGAGGAGATGCGGAGGTATGTACACCAAGATTAACCTATAGTTCGTCCCTCCCACGTTCAGATCGACGCCAAGCAGCTCCCGTTCCGATCGGAACTAGCAGTCAACCGGACTCAACGTGTCCCTCACGTATATTAATACCCCTCCCCCCTCCCCACGGGTGCGGTCTTTGTGAAACATTCTATACCTGGGAATCTCGAACTCCCCAACGTAGTCCTTACGATCAGTATAAATCCACGACTCGGTGATAGCAACGCTATCCTGGTATTCTGATGCTAAGAGCGCTCGGAGCTCGCAAAACTTATTCCTAATCGACCTACCATTAAAAAGCACTGCACGGAGGGAGCCTTCCCTATTCTGACCGCCCCTAGCCCGACCCGTTTCCCGAACAGCGAAAGCTGTCGGGAGTTGAAGTCTCTCACCAACGAGGAGGCAACTTCTGCAGGAGGCTGAGCCCCTTCCAACGGGGAAGGAGTCACCCACCTGTACATGGATGCACCCTTCAGTTGAAGGTACGTCCGCCACCGGCTCAACATCATCTCTCCCAGGTGGGGGCCCATCATCAATCCCCGGGCTTGAACTCACCATACGGTGCAGGTGCCGGTAAATCAGCGTGCCTAGCACACCTTTACCTTTAGCATTGAGGTGGACACCATCCCTCTGACACAGGTCCCACCTACCCGAAAGCGCGTCGAACGGGTCAACAAACCTCACGCCCAGCGGGACGCACAAATCTTGCACCCTCTCGTTGATGCAATGACCTTACTGAGCGCATGGTCACTGGCATTCATCCGCGGTAAAATACCCATCAACATTCCCCTGTCTTCAGTTTTAGATCATCCGTAAGAGACATGATCTCAGTGATGATCCCTTCGGTAAAACCTACCCTACCGCCTTTGAGGAACAGGTCGTTGCCACCAGCGTGGACAACGATCATAGTCCTCCGACTAGTCACGCGCAGCTTCTCTAGCTCCTTCCTTAAATGCGCCGTTCCCCGCCCAGGTAAGCACCTTACCTTCCTCCTGTCCCAGTTTACAGAAGCAAAGTACTTCTCCTGGCCCCTGATCTGCGAGTCCCCAATCAAAACGGTGTCTTCCTCCTTCGAGCACAGGAGACTAAAGCGGTTGGAGGTCCTGACAAGGGGAACCGGGGTCTCAGGCTTCGGCTTCGCAGCCTTCTTGCCCGAGACCTTTCGATACCCGTCGCCACCCAGACTCAGCTGCACTTACACCACCCGACCAACCCCGACCGGCAGCTACATCCTTCGGTTTCTTTGGGCCATCAGTAGGCCCCTTCCCACCCTTTTTCTTTATCGGCCCCTTCCCACCCTTCTCTATCATCTATCAATCCCTTCTTTGCGCCCTCCCTGCCCTCCACCTTGCGCCGCGGTTCCGTGCATTCCACGTGGGTCGCTGGCGATTCCTGACACTGATTTTGTACTCCGGCCCCCGGTTACACCTCTACCCTTTCTCCGCGGTCCCGAGCTCTGTCCAGTCCATCGTTGGACCACCTTTCCAGGGCAGCTATCCTATCAATGAGCTCCGGGGTGGAGGACGCAGCCACGTCAGTGACCGCCGCACCTCCAACAGCCGATCTGGACGACTCGAGCCGCCGGACCCTCTCCTCTAGCTTCTCGTAAAACTGCATGAGTTCGCAAAAGCGGCACATGCTGGAGTGGTTGATCTTCTCGAAGCAGGCTTCTTTGAAGTTCGTCACCCACTGGTTTACTCCACACCTCGCACATTCAGCCTTCAGTTTCTGCGGCCCAGTCATTGTAACTTATTTTTTTTGTTCGAACTCTGAATAAGATAAAGCGTTCTAGCAATGAAAACTATCAAAAACGTTCCGACCAGTATACAGGGTGTCCCAGGAGGAAATGTCAAGAAAACAATACTCAGAGTGAAATGGTGCAAAATAGAAAGTATTATATCGATATGGGTCTGATTCCCAACCGTTACCGAGATACAGGCCTCTACATTTGGGTAATTAAAACATAATAAAAAGGCGATCTTAGATACTATTTAATGACACTTGTGGTTTACAAAAAGTACAAACATACAATATACTATTGCACTTATTGCAGAATGGTTTCAAAGTGACCCCCTCCTTCTTCAGTGCACGCGGCGAGCCTCCGATCCATCGAGTCTTGCCAAGGAAAACGCGGAAGTTAATTTCTGAGGTTCATGAACGCATCCTGTATACGTGCAACCAACTGCTCCCTAGTTTCGGACTTACCCCACTGATAAACGTTACTCTTCAAGAACCCCCAGACAAAAAAAATCTAGCGGAGATAAGTCAGGCGAACGAGGGGGCCATGCCACAGGTCCTCCACGTCCAATCCACCTTCCAGGAAACCGTAGAGGCCTGTATCTCGGTAACGGTTGGGAATCAGGCACATGTCGGTATAATAATTTCTACTTAGAAATACCCAGAGTCAAATGGTGCATTCTTGCCATTTCCTCCTGGGACACCCTGTATAAAAAAGGGAGGGGGGGGGTTGAATTCTTCCCGCACGTAGAAACATCCGCCTATCTACAAGTGACGTTCATCCCATCTAGAAGACTACACCTCTCGCTGCTGCCGCACCGACCATGGGTCTCCCCAGGGCCGGACAGTCCCAAACGTGTCGCAGCTACCAACTGAAAAACACTCGCGACGCAGGCGTCACGGATTTCTCGCCAGGAGCGACAGCGAGATGCAGCCCCTTACTAAGTCTTACTAGTCACTCACAAGCGGCCAGACTCTTAGAATCCAGTGTTCAAGGGATATCCCACCAGACCCAAAGGCTACGCCCGAGAGTTTACGCTGGCCTGGCAGCCAGCTGGGCAGTAAAGCTCTCTCACCTAAGAGCAGTACAGCCAAGCACCATCAATTGGTCACCAAAGAACGGTCGCAGGGGGCTGGTCAGACCATTACGCGTTAGGAATGGGCTTAACGGGGCACTAGTCACACTCCATTCATCGCGCCCCCACGCCTGGGACCCCTCCATCCCAGTCTCTCACGACCTACGAGCGTTAAATGGTGTTATTTATAGAGGTTCCAAAGCCTCTCTTCCCACGCATGAGGTAGCAGTAGGGTCTTAATAGTAAAAGTAGAGAAAAAGACTTAATACTAAAAGTTTTTTGCAGTCAGAGGAGAGCATCCTTAACCTAAGCTAAGCTAAAAGGACAGAGTAGGGATGGGATGGGGTCCTAGTAACAGAGCTGGGCATTTGCGGCATATTTTGCGGTACTGCGGTACTTGCGGTACCACCGCACTACCACCCCGGGCCCCCATAACGCAGTACCGCAAAGGATCGCTGAAAGTACCGCAGGACCGCTACCGCATTCAAATTTCCGCGTACCGGTTTGGTAGTGCAGCAGTACCGCAGTACCGCAAGTGCCCAGCTCTGCCTAGTAACCCACGGGACAGGATTGTACAACAGACTTCATCCGCCCTCCCGAAAGAGAGAGAGAGAACGTAAAGGAACTTGCAGCCAATTTCTTTAGAATCCCAAGACTCAGGACCGGAGGGCTGTCACACCGCAAGTATAAAGTTTACAACACCCAGAAGGAATGTGCATAACCTTTATACCCCTTGCGGAGAGAGGAGAGAGAGAGAGAGAGAGAGAGAGAGAGAGTGTTACAAGGACAAGAGGAAGCCTCAAAGACCTTCCGGTCCACTCTGGGAGGTTCCTGTTATTAAACTAGTTTATTTTTCTTTCAACTATCCTAGCAGTAGTAGAAAACTGGATGGAAAAGTATAAGGCTCTCCCCCCACCCTCCGCTCCCTCCCTCCCTGCCAGAGGCAGGTACGGAAAAAGGTTGAAGAAAATACCTTGACCCTGGAAAAGTAGCCAAGGAAATTTTACAGGAAAGTGGAGAATATATAAATAACTATATTTAGCATGCTCACAGAGACACCGTGCAAGCGAACTCCTGCAAAGTTATGTTATGTTTTAATCTTAAACTATGAGAGTATTCAGTACTTTGTCTAGCCTATTTTTAAACACATTTACACTTTGACTGGAAACAACCTCTGAGGGAAGTTGGTTCCAGATATTAACTATTTTATAGGAAAAGAAATTTCCGCAGACAGAGGTCCTAAATGTCTTTAGTTCCAGTTTAAACCCATTATTTCTTGTCGGATTGGCATTAAGTGAGAATAAGTGTCTGTAATCTACCCTGTCTATTCCTTTGAGCATCTTGAAGACTTGAATAAGCTGACCCCGCAACCTCCTCGTCTCTAAGCTAAACAGATTTAGGCGCTCCAATCTCCGTTGGTAGCTTTGCATTCTCATTGAAGGGATCAATTTTGTAGCCCTTGCTTGTACTCTTTCTAACCTTTCTATGTCCTTCCTGAGGGATGGAGACCAAAACTGCGCACAGTATTCCAGTTGAGGTCTGACTAGAGAATTATAGAGACACATTACAGTCTCCTTGTTCCGAAACTGGAACTATCTTTTAATATAACCTAATAATTTTAAGGCCCTCTTTTCGACTTCTGCACAGTGCTTCGACGGTTTCAGATCGTTGCTGATATAGACTCCTAAGTCTTTCTCTAGATCGGTCTCAGTCAAGTTCCTTCCCAAGAGAGAGTAATCGGTCTTCGGGTTTTTATAACCTATGTGCATTACCTTACATATGTCCAAGTTGAATGGCATCTGCCAAGTAGCAGACCATTCGCCCAACCTGTCAAGATCGTTCTGAAGCGTTCTTACGCCCTCCTCAGTACCTACACTACTTCCTAATTTCGTATCGTCTGCAAATTTGGAGACTGCACTTAGAAGCCCGACGTCTATATCGTTAATAAAGATGATAAAAAGTAAAGGACCCAGAACGGAACCCTGTGGGACACCACTGGTGACGGGCGCCCACTCCGAAGCCACTCCATTTATTACCTCTCTGCTTTCTATCTTTTAACCAATCCTCAATCCAGTTTGAAACGAGCCCGGTGATTCCTAGTCCTTTGACTTTAGCTATCAATCTAGCGTGAGGGACTTTGTCAAAGGCTTTTTGAAAGTCGAAATACACTATATCTATTGCCCTACTTGCATCGTACAGTGTATGCATATTATGGAAAAACTCTAACAGGTTTGTCAGACAGGATCTATGTCGCCTAAATCCATGTTGAGAATAAAAAATTAGATTGTTAGATTCAAGGTGATACACAATACGTTTTGTAATGATGGATTCCAACAGTTTGCCGACAACTGATGTTAAACTGATCGGGCGATAATTACAAGGATTTTCCCTATCACCCTTTTTAAAGATTGGTGTTACATTTGCTAACTTCCAGTCGGTTGGAACTTTCCCTAACTCGATTGATTGTTTGAATATGGTTACTAAGTCGTCAACAACATTGTGGCTAACCTCTTTTAATACCCTTGGAAGAAATAAGTCGGGGCCAGGTGATTTGTATTTGTTCATCTTATCAATTAATTGCTGTACCTCATTTCTCGTAAAACTTATGGTCTCTACGGGATGGTCACCGTCATATGTAATCCGAGGACTTGGCACTTCTATTGTCTTCCTCCGTGAAGACTGTAATGAAGAACTCTAACATATTAGCTATATCTTTATCACCGAATTTCAGTACGCCATTTCTATCTTTTAAGGGGCCTACAGAATTTTTAATTGGCTTTCTGCTATTAACATGGGCAAAAAATTCTTTAGGGTTAACTTTACAGAGTGAGGCAACTCTAGCTTCTTCATCACGTTTGGCTGATCTAATTAAGGACTTAACCCTCCTACGTAGGTTTATATAGTTTTCTGAATTAGTGTGGTTGAAATGCGACTTAAGTAGTTTGTAGGCTCTATTTCTTCCCGTAATAGCCCTCCTAATTTCGTTGTTAAACCATTTCGGTGACTTTGTTGACAAGGAAACCATTTTAGTGGGTATAAAAGTGTTCTGTAATATTCTAAATTGATCCCTATATGAGCTCCAGGTGACATTGACATCCTCACTTATTAGAACTTCAAGTGTGTCTAAACTACTTCGGAAGCTTTCAAAATTTGCTCTCGAGAAATCCAGTCTTTCACGAGTCTTTTCGCGTGTATTAACTGGAACCCTGAGGTCAAACCTAATCAAATTATGATCGCTGTTACTTAAATTTTCACCAATAGTCAGGTTAGAGACTAGGTCATCTTCGTTCGTGAATATGAGGTCTAGTTTATTATTACCCCTAGTAGGCCCGTCAACCCATTGACTGACTTAAGTTATCATCGGCAAATTCCAACAGTCTTGAGCCCTCAGCATCAGCTGTTTTGTTTTCCCAATTTACATTACCACAATTAAAATCACCAAAAATCACACTGATCTTATTATTCACTATTCTGCTTAATTTGTTATACAAGTTTATATCCTTTTCAACGGGGTAGTGAGGTGGTCTATATACTAGAAGTAGCTGCACTACTTTATTATTTAGGTTTAGATCAATTCCCAACATTTCATGAGCAGATACGATATTACTGTTTACCGGGTGCAGGGAGTCCCGAGCATACAATAGTACACCGCCGCCTTCCCTTCCGTTCCTATCTTTGCGAAACATTTTGTAACCTACCATTTCAAATTCTCCTACAAAATCCCTTGATTCAGAATGAATCCAGGATCCGTTATTCCGATGATATCAAAGTTCTCAGTTTTGACAAGCGCTATAAATTCCATTAGTTTGTTTCTAATTGACCTAGCATTGAAGAGCACAGTTTTGAGTGATTTTAAGTTGTGATTTTTCCTAACTGGCCTGAGTCGTTTCCCGACGCAGTTGAACTAACTGCTGAGAGAGAGAGAGAGAGAGAGAGAGAGAGAGAGAGAGAGAGAGTTACAAGGAAAAGAAGTACCTCAAAAGGCCTTGCGGCCCATACCGAGGAGGTACCAATGGCAACGGGTGCCAGGGAAAATTTTGTGAAAGTTTATTTTTCTTTCAACTATCCTAGCAGTAGTAGAAAACTGGATAGAAAAGTAGAAGGCTCTCCCCACCCTCCGCTCCCTCCCTGCCAGAGGCAGGTACGGAAAAAGGTTGAAGAAAATACCTTGACCCTGGAAAAGTAGCCAAGGAAATTTTACAGGAAAGTGGAGAATATATAAATAGCTCTATATTTAGCTTGCTCACAGAGACACCGAGCAAGCGACTCCTGCAGAGTTTTCTGAGGTTTTAATCTTAAACTATGAGTGTGTTCAGTACTTTGTCTAGCCTATTTTTAAACAGATTTACACTTTGACTGGAAACAACCTCTGAGGGAAGTTGGTTCCAGATATTAACTATTTTATAGGAAAAGAAATTTCCGCAGACTGAGGTCCTAAATGTCTTTACACACTCAAATAGTGTGCAAGATTTCGTCTAACCTTTTCTTGAACTGATCCACAGAGGAACTGTTCACAACTTCCGAAGGTAACCTGTTCCATGTGTCACAGATCTTATACGTAAAGTAATTCCCACACACACTAGTCCTAAACCGTTTCAAATCCAACTTCCAACCATTGTTGCGAGTTGGGTTATCATTTAAACTAAACATACTTCTAAAATCGACATCGTTGAACCCTCGTAAGAGCTTGAAAACCTCGATCAGTTGACCGCGCAGCCTCCGAGTTTCAAGCGAAAACAAGTTCAGGGCGCGTAACCGTCGATTGTAGCCCATATGCCTAACGGAAGGGATTAACTTTGTGGCCCTCGCCTGCACTCGCTCCAGCCTCTCAATATCTTTCCTGAGGGTGGGCGACCAGAACTGCACAGCATACTCCAGGTACGGCCGAACAAGGGAATTGTACAGTGAGAGCACAATCTCCTTGTTCCGAAACTGAAATTGCCTCCTGATATAACCCAATAGTTTCTGGGCTTTCTTTTCCACCTCTACACACTGTTTCGTAAACTTAAGGTCGCTGCTAATTAGCACACCCAAGTCCTTTTCTAAATCAGTCACCTCGATATTACTGCCCAACATCGAGTAGTCCGACTTGGGATTGGCGTAGCCAATGTGCATCACTTTGCATTTACCCAAGTTAAACGGCATTTGCCATTTTTCGGACCACTCTCCTATCCTACCTAGGTCCGCACGCAGTTCCTCGATCGCTTCGGGCGTCCCAACATTGGCCCCAAGCTTGGTGTCATCAGCGAATTTGGCGATCCGACTGACGATGCCACCGTCGATATCATTTATGTAAATGGTAAACAACAGTGGCCCCAAAACGGAACCCTGAGGAACCCCACTAGTGACCGAGGCCCAACCCGAACTAGCCCCTTTAATTACCACCCTCTGCCGCCTATTCCTCACCAGTTTTCAATCCACCTACCTATTTCCCCACCGATACCCAGCGCGCGCACTTTCGCCATTAGCCGGCGGTGAGGTACCTTATCAAAGGCTTTCTGAAAGTCGAGATAAAGTATATCAATCGCCCTACTCTTATCGTACTCACTCAACATGACGTGGAAAAACTCGAGCAAGTTGGTGAGACACGACCTATGCCGTCTAAACCCATGTTGGGAGTCCCCAAGCAGCTTGTAGGAATCCAAATGGTCAACGATTCTATCAGCTATTATCCTTCTAATAATTTACCTACAACTGAAGTGAGACTAATAGGACGATAGTTCCCTGGACTTTCGTGATCCCCTTTCTTAAAGATAGGGGTCACGTTGGCTCCCTCCAGTCACCAGGCACCTGGCCCATCACCAACGATTTGTTGAAGACTGTAGCCAGGTGGGGAGCCACCTGGTCGCGCACTTCTCGCAAAACACTGGGGAGAAACTGGTCTGGCCCAGGAGCCTTAAACGCGCTCAGTTTGTCTATTCTATGAGCAACGACTGTCGCGGTACATCTAACACTATCCAGGCCAGCACCTTCGTGCCTCACAGCTGGCTCGGGGATGACGCGGGTATCCTCCTGGTGAACACTCCCGCAAAGTACTCATTAAGCACATTAGCGATGTCCGCGTCGGAGGTCCGCAGAACGCCGCTTCCGTCCTTTAAAGGACCTATCATGCTTCTAATGGGCTTTCTACTATTAACATAACTGAAGAACTCCTTAGGGTTCCCCTTGCAGAGGCTTGCCACCCGTAGTCTAACCTTCGCCTTCACTTCCCTACACAGGCGGACATACGCTTCAGTGTTCTCATGGGAACGATTGGCCTTCGCCCTCCTATACGCTACTTTCCTATTTCGGATAGCCAAAGCGATGTCACGATTGAACCACTTAGGCTGCGTTGAAGCAGGTGTGACCGGTTTTGAGGGTATGGCAGCAGACCGCAGCACCATAAACTCGTCCCGGAATGCACTCCACACCCGCTCAACATCGCCGCCGACCTCTAACCCCATCTCACCGACGCTATCCCTGAGGTTAACAAAGTCCGCCCGCCGGAGATCGAGCTTACTGCCTCTCGAGTTACTACGCTTCACCCGAGGGACGCACACACGGAACCTAATCAGACCGTGATCACTCCCGCCCAACGATTCGTCAACGGTGAGGCCAGTGACGAGGTTGTCTTCGGTCGTGAATACTAAGTCTAGAACGCTTTTGCCTCGTGGACCCACTGAGTGAGGAAGAGAGAGAGAGAGAAGAGAGAGATTATATATATATATAGAGAGAGAGAGAGAGACCGACCTTCCAGTCCACTCTGGAAGGTTCCCATTATTAAATTAGTTTATTTCTCTTAACTATTCTAACACTAGTAGAAAACTGGATAGAAAAGTATAAGGCTCTCTCCCCACCCCTCTGCTCCTTCCCCGCCAGAGGCAGGTACGGAAAAAGGAAGAAAATACCTTGACCCTGGGAAAACTGCAAGTGGAAAATATATAAGTTAGCTCCATAGTTACGCAATGCACACACAGAAACCGTGCAGTCGAACTCCTGCAGGGTTACGTTATATTTTAGTCTTAAAACATGAGAGTATTCGCGACTTTGTACAGCCTATTTTCAAACATATTTACACTTCGGCTTGAAACAACCTCTGAAGGAAGTTGGTTCCAGATATTAACTATTTTATAGAAGAAATTGCCGCACATAGAGGTACTAAATGTCTTTAGTTCCAGTTTAAAACCATTATTTCTTGTCGGATTGCTATGAAATGAAAATAAATTACTGTAGTCTACCCTGTCTATTCCATTGAGCATCTTGAAAACTTGAATAAGCTGACTACCTCAGAGACCAGGAGGTTGCGCAAACAGATTTAGGCGCTCCAATCTCCGTTGGTATTTTTGCATTCTCATTGAAGGGATCCATTTTGTAGCCCTCGCTTGTACACTTTCCATCCTTTCTCTCTCCTTCCAAAGGGACGGAGACCAAAACTGCACACAATATTCGAGTTGAGGTCTAATTAGTGAATTGTAAAGAGACATTACAAGCTCCTTGTTCCTTAACTGGAACTGTCTTTTAATATGATTTCGTATTTTTAAGGCCCTCCTTTCGACTTCTGCACAGTCCTTTGATGGTTTGAGATCATTACTGAGAGTGATCTCGAGAAAGACTTAGGAGTCTATCTCAGTCAAGTTCCTTCCCAAGCAGGAATATTATACTATACGCCCTCCTCATTACCTACACTACTTCTTAATTTCATATCGACTTCAAATTTAGAAAGTGTACTTAGGAGCCCAACATCTATATATGTTAATTATAGATGATAAAAAGTAAAGGGCCCAGAACGGAACCCTATGAAACCCCACTGGTGACGGGGGCCCAGAACGAACCCTGTGGACCCCCACTGGTGACGGGGGCCCACTCCGAAACCACTCCATTATTACCACTCTACCTTCTATCTTTTAACCAATCTTCAATCCAATTGGAAACGAAGCCGGTGATTCCTAGTCCCCTGACTCTAGCCATCAATTTCGCGTGAGGGACTTTGTCCAAGGCTTTTTGAAAGTCGATACACACTATATATATTGCCCTACTTGCATCGTGTAAAGTATATATATTATGGAAAAATTCTAGCAGGTCTGTCAGACAAGATCTATGTCGCCTGAATCCATGTTGAGAATCAAAAATTAAATTGCTTGATTCAAGGTGATACACGATACCGTCTGTAATAATGGATTCCAACAATTTGCTGACCATTGATGTTGAAGTGATCGGGCGGTAATTACAATGATTTTCCCTATCACCATTTTTAAAGATCGATGTCACTGCTAATTTCCAGTCGGTTGGAACTTTTCATAATTCGGTTGATTGTTTGAATATGGTTACTAAATCATGAACAATATTGTGGCTAACCTCTTTTAATACCTTTGGAAGACTAAGTCGGGACCGGGTGATTTGTACTTATTTGTCTTGTCAATTAGTTGCTGTACCTCATCTCCCGTAAAACTTACGGTCTCTGTGGGATAGTCACCGTCATACGTAATCTGGGGATTTAGTACTTCAGTTAAGTCTTCGTTAAGAACGTTTTCATTTTTGTACTACAGGATTGGCTTGATAATTTAATAAATGATTAATTTAGGTCTTAAATTAAAGCGTTGGTATATATTTCATGCACAAAAGGTTGATCTATATTGAAAATTGGTTTACTGACTGCATGATTAGTTACAGGTTTCATTTCAGTGTTTGTTTCATAGTCTAATGAAAAAATATTACTAGTGTGGATGAAAAACGATAAATGGAAATGTTGTATGCAACAAAGCTCATGATCAAACAAAATTGTATCCCACTTCCCCCCCAACTGCAACTTCTACCCCCACCCCTTTAGGTGGGGAATGTACCATGCCATTCTCCATGCACCCATACCACTAATATTGAGGAAAGATGGACTACTTATATACGTGTGTGTCTGTGTGTCCTTAGAATCTACGTTAATCCACCATCCCAAGCCATATTTAAGAGAGCAGCTACAAGGACTCCCTAAAATGTTTTCACTATGTCTATCAGGTTCCTCCGCAAACCATATTTTATTACTAATGGAAACTGGAAACCTGATCCAATATTTATACTTTTAATCTATTATCGAGGGCAAAATTAAATAAAGCTTTATAAAATAAAAATAAAAATAATAATAATAATAATAATAATAATGACAATAATAATAATCCATAATGAAATTCTATATTCTTCAAAAGACTACACGGAGAATACAAACACAATTTTTTCTCTCAGTAAAGACAGAATTTTAAATACTACATCTTAGCGTTGGCAGTTCCCGAAACAATAAGAGTTACCTTTCATGGCAATAATTAATTACCTAAGTAAGTTATACACAATTTATAAATGGAGAGTCGTGACATTTATATATAGCAATTTGAGACATTAATGAAATAATAATTCAATGGTATACTTTGGTTAATAGTTTATGGAAAACTGATGAGTGGGTAGTTCGGAGGTAACGAAAATGGTTCACTGAGTAGGTAGGTAGTTAATCTAACAATTATTAAATTCCTTTTATGTCAATAACTGGGTGGATGAAACCAATTGGTTGCTCACCAGAGTTATTCTCCACACTAGTATTTATATACTGTGTGACAAGAGCGTGCTCGGTAATAGATATACATTACCGATCAACCAACCGAGGAAAAAACCAAGACGACGCTGGTGGAAAAAGCCCCGCGAAAAGGAGAACAAAGGAGAACGAAAACGAGGAACGGGGCGAGAGGACGGAACTGGAGAAGGGACGACAAGAACAGACAACGAAAAAGATCCCCACCAGCAAGTACGCTCTTAACAATTAAGCAAGACGGAAAAAGGGACTCTCTAATAACTAGCAGTAAGTGACTAATTGTGTTTTTAACCCAGTTTTACGTAGACTCATTAAATTAAGCTGGGTCAGACAACTTAGGCCTACATTGTGGCCTAAGACCCAGCATCAACTCATAGCTTAACAAAGGTAAAGGTAGATTGCCCTAACCTAGTTTGGTGAGGAATCCTACTGTGGACCTCAATTTATCTATCTGCCCGCTCTGGACCATTTCCGGAATCTCTAGGCTGACCCCTCTAGGCTAGACTTGATCTACTCTATAGTTAGACTGGAGATATAAGGGGTGGGTTAATTGTGGACCAATTCATACAGAGCATTTTTCACAAGTTAGTTGGTTGGTTAATATTTTTAATTTAAACGCTGCAGTAACTGACACACGAAATTTATTTTTTTAAAGTTTTACAAGAAATGAAATAATGGGATATGGGGAGATGATGATGATGATGATAATAATTATTGGTTTTGTCTAACCTCCTTCGCAACATCTAAGGTCATACGACGGAGGGGACCTATAGCTTCACGTGGAATCCGAACCACGCGTCGCTACATAGTCTGGACGCGGCGGCGGACGGTCTCCCATCCAACTACTATCCGACCCAATGCCGCTTAACTTCGCTGATTAACGGGAAACGATGTTACGACAATGACTACGACGTAGCCCGGGGAGATCGATGAAGAGGGAAAGAAGCTCGCACCCATTTTAATTACATACAAAAATTTCTATGAGAAGAGTTCCTTTAAATTTGTTTCCAAATTATATGTATAGTGTATGAAATTATACAGGGTGGGAGAAAAGTCTAAGGACTTTATACGTAACTATTTAGTAAACAATATTATACAGATAAATGTTCAAATGATGAAATAAATTAAACAAAAAGTAAGAATTTTATTCATACACATTTTGTTAAATTGAAATTTAATCTTCAGTGTGTTTCCCTGTGAAATTCTTCATTGTTCTTCTGAACATATCGAGTGGGATCTTTTTCAGTTCTTTATCTATTCTGCGGCCAAGGGCATTCATATTCGGATAGATGAAACCAGGAGTGTAGAGTTTGTCACACAAATAAGCCCAAAGCCACAAACCACATGGGGTTAAATCAGGTGATTTGGCTGGTCACTCCATGGGACCTCGCCGCCCAACCCATCTTCCTCCTTCAACGTTCGTATCCAGAATCTCACGGGCAGCTGCAGAGTAATGTGGTGGCGTTCAATCATGTTCATAAAGCCAATTCCTGCCAACGCCATTAGTAAACTGTGGCAAAACTTTCTTTCAATACCTTGGCAATAGCGTTTTCCATCCATCGTATCTCTCGATATATCAAAGGAAACGAGTCTTAATAACCAATGCACGCTCAAACTGTTAGTGTAGCCGTTTTAGCGGGTTTACCCAATCGTATTTTGGGATATTTTTCGCCCAGTAGTGAACGTTGTTTGTTTCCTTTACTCGTTAACTGAACACACATTCATCTGAAAATTTGATCTTTCGAACAAAATCTGGATCACTGTTGAACTCTTTTCTCATTGTTTCAGCAAACTGCAGCCGTCTATCAAATAATCGTCGAATATGAGCTGAGAGCAAATGGGTTTATAATCGTGGTACTCCTGTGATTTCAATATTTTTACTACTGAAAATTTGGAAATACCCAATTCCTGTGCGACTTTTCTCGTTGAAGTTGTTGGATCGACTTGAAAACCGGCTAGAACATTTTCTTTGCAGTTGTCTCCTGTCGCCGTTACTGGCCTTTCGCTTCTTAGACGATCTTCTTTTACCAGGCTCCCTGTTTCCAAAAGTTTGAGCGTCCAGTACCGAAGAGTGGTTGTATTTGGTGGTGGTTTATTATATTTTTGTTGAAATAAACGCAAACTTTCTTCACAATTATTATAAGAAATACCCACGATACACTTTTTCTTCATTGCTGTATTACATCCTCAGTGACATGGCGCTGACTGGGACTAGGGGCACCTAAGGGTCATTTCTGGCCTTGTATAGTTACTTTGAAAAGTATGGCATATACTGCAGTGATATCACTGAAATTTATTTATTATTATTAAATTATTTGTACGTATAAAATCCTTAAAGACTTCTCTCACTCTGTATATACACAAATATACTTAAAATTATGTTTTGTTTTCTATGTTTTTATCATATATGATGTCACTGACAGATTTAGCGATAATTTATTTCCATTCAGCCAATTATAGGCGGAGGAGAGGAAATGTTTAAGAGATAATGAGGGAGGAAGCGAAATGAAACGCAGTTACATCCGTTATCATTTCCATGCACGAAGCAGTCAATTTAGTGAAGGAGAAATGTAAACATTGCTAATTAATTAGAAAATATTAGAACTATGATATAAACGCCGCCGCCATCATCATCATCATCGTTATATTTTCATATAACAATCTTTTATCAGAAATACCCAAATAATCTTTTAACAGCGCATACAATAACCGTATTTGATTTCTCGCTCAACTATTGCTTACTCTAAATTTTAAACTATATAAACTGTTCAATGTAAGTATTCTTAAAAGTGTGACAGAAAACGATGCGGTGTTTATGAAGAAGATGAAAGATGGTACACTCATAACTTCAAGAATTTTGGCAATACTCCTAAAAAAGTTCAAAGGTGACTCAGATTTTCTTAAAACCTGAAAACAGCACTCCAGAAGAGATAGAAAAAAACACATACGCGTGGTATGCAGGAAGTTCCCGTCACCCACCTTTTTCTGAAAACGATCAGATATTACATGGGGACTGGGAAATCTTTATTTCGCAGTGATAAAAAATAATTTAAATTACTTAACCAGTCAAATTATACTGTTTGAACGAATGAAGAACATTCAGTCCAAGTATCTAATCTACCACATGCAGTGGTAAAGAGGAAGAAACTACTGTGGAGCCAGGCAGTTTTTAAATATACCTTCATCATATCATTTTAGTCCCGTAGCCAGGACTTCAAGGGGGATTCGAAATTGTTGAAAGGCGGACCTTTTGGTGCGGGGGGTTTAGAGTAGTTTGTGAAGTTTAAAAAAATGCAAGTGTTTATTTACTAAATGATGTTATATATTATAATATTGCATCATAAGTTATAACTATGGTGACAAAAGTGGACTTTTCCTGTCAAGGGGGGTCGCTAGACCCACCCGACCCCTCCTGGCTACGGGCCTGCATTTTTAACACACTGTAAAAACTGCTGGTCTCTACTGTCAATTTTTTACTTTCTGTAAACGAAGAATCTGTAACACTTTTTGCTAATGATTTAAAATATGTTTAATTTTTTTTTTTTTGGGTAAATACTCTGGACATGAGCGCTGGCTCTGTTAACCCTTTACGGCCGGAATTTTTTGTAGGGTTAAGTTATGAATGTGCGTGTATTTGAAACACTACCAATTTGTACCGGTCGTCCTGAAATGGTTAATGTAAGTTCAATTTGTTTAGTTTACAGGGAGAGATGTGGAAAGTGCACCGGAGAAATTACTTTAAATTGATTACGCATCATAGTATACTCAGTTACCTGATATTACAAAGTCTTAAGTTTTTTATATAAAAATGGGCTAAGATCAAATTTCGGGGACACCAATTTTGGTGATCTGCCCATTTCGTACTTCGGGACAAGGTGCTACTGTAGTATGCGGTCTACCTACGATTCGGCGGTCTACCTTTTAATTATAGCTTCTTATCTTGTTTACTAATTGTTTGTTTACATCCCATTGTCAATCGCCCTTGACGATTGGTTAGGTTTAGTCATGATATTTTCGTTAGTTTTAACGAAAATATCATGATTAAACCTAACCAATCGTAGGTAGACCGCATACTACAGTAGCACCTCGGGACAATCAGGGTGGCTCTTACATCCAGGTCATAATGTTATAATGTTTCAGACCAACAAAGACCCTAGGATCCACTCATGGCTGGTCTACCTAATCGTGTTTGTAATTGTGTATTGCGTATGTCCGTGGTGGCGGAGGGGACCTACAATTTTACGTGGGTTCTGAACCACAAAAACTTTAATTTTACTACCTTAAACTATACCCAATCTATCAACATGTGCATCTGATCGATTTTTGAACATCTTTATAGACGTGCTACTAATTACTTCTACCGGCAAACTATTCCAGCTATTTACTATTCTACGCGTAAAAAGGTTTTTGGCAACTGCTGTCTCGAACCTTCTATTAATCAGCTTACACCCATTATTTCTAGTTCTATTATATTGTGCTATTTCGAAAAAGCTCTCTCTATTTACGTTATCGAACCCATTCATAATTTTGAAAACCTGGATTAGATCACCCCTTAGCCTCCTTGTCTCGAGTGTAGTCAGTTTTAACTCCTAAAGCCTATCCTCATATGACTTTGACCAAAGCGACGGAATCATCTTAGTTGCTCATCTTTGAACTCTCGATTTTGTCTACATCCTTGCGCATATATGGATTCCAAAATTAGATCGCGCACTCAACATGGGGTCTAACTAATGATTTATAAAGAGGAACAATAATATCGCGCGATTTGTACTCAAAATTCCTAGCTATAAAACCTAGCACTTTGTTCGCCTTATTGACCGCTGCTGTAGTTTGTTTCGCTACTTTCAAATCACCAATTACTAGAACTCCTAAATCTTTTTCCTGATCTACGCTTGCCAATTCCTTCCCCGACATACTATACGCAAAATTACCGTTACGCGAACCTATACGTAAAATTTTCCACTTATCGACGTTAAATTTCATTTGCCATGTGACCGACCAATCAACGATTTTATTCAGATCTTCCTGGGTTTTACCTCTATCTTCGTCATTTTCATTTATCGCCCTACCACCCAACTTCGTGTCATCCGCAAACTCTGAAACTGTACTGACTAGGCCGACATCTAAGTCGTTAATATACTGTATATGAGAAAAAGCAAGGGGCCCAATACAGAACCCTGAGGAACAACGCTCGCTACATTAGCCCAAAAAGACTCCGCTCCATCAACGACCACCCTCTGTTTCCTACCTCGCAACCACTCTTCTATCCAATTTATTAATACAACTCCGATCCCATGAGCTCTAGTTTATTCAACGAGTCTTTTGTGCGGTACGGTGTCAAACGCTTTTTGAAAATCTAAATACACTACATCTACCACCCATATTTGGGGGGGGGGGGGGGTTAAGATTTAATTGTCGATACATAAATTCTATGAACAGTTATATTTCCAAGTCAGTCTTATATGAAACTATTATATTAAAGCATTAAAAAATTAATGTACGAAAGCCATTTCACAAAGAATATTTATAAATTTTCTTGTATAAAGCAATTTGGTATCACGAGTAACATCACTAACTTTGTTACACACGAAATACTTATTACAGTCATTTCACCATTTCACTGAACTGAAAATACAGTGGTTATCGTATCTACTTATATTACATATAGATGAAGATAGCCATGAAAGTAACGTACAGATGTTCTTTACGCACGGACATTACATATTATGTAACATACACCATGAAACAAGTTTCTCTAATTTCCCTGCATCCATTTTGGAGGAGTGATGCCATGAGGTCTAATTTGTCTCTCCCCTTCAAATAAGAGGACATTGAATGCTTTCAAGAGACAAACTACCAAGTTGTCTTTGGTCCTTCTTGCGCCACGTACTTGCTGGGTCATAAAAGGTACCCTGGATTACGTTGGTCACAATGTTTGTTCCAAATGCAACACTCATGGATGCCTCTCTTGTCCAATCCTCGACGGGAATTATATTCTGGAAGACGTGGAGATATATCACCCCTAAGCCTTCGTTCCAAATTTCCTTTATCTTGCCAATCTTCGATTTACTCTTTACAAATTTTGGATTAACAGATAACGCTTCATAGAAATAGTAATAAGGTCTTGCTCTTGATCCTTTTCCAATGTAAAAGACGGATTCGAGGAAGATTCTGAACAGTTCAGAAGTCGTAAGGGAATGATGCCTGAGAGAAAGATTTTTAGTGATTCTGGGGTTGAGCAGGAAATAATTGGAACAGGTTTTTTGTACGCCATTTCTCCAGCAGGGGCGTCTTTTCGAATTGGCTTGGGGGGGGGAGAGAAGAAGGCAGTGAGAGGCCCCTCACATGTCAAAATTTATTAAGTGCTACTCACAATGTACTTTATAATCAAATTAATGTAAACAAGAATGATTAAACGGTATCAGCTAGACTGGTTATTTACAGTTAATTATCAAATTATTAAGTTAAGCAATAAACCATAAAATTTATATCACCTAATGTAGTAAAGGATATCTTCTAGACTTCATTTTTGCAAAAATCATCAACCAAAACACTTCCTCCACAACTGCCAGAGGTCTACTAACCAAATCGTTTTCTATTACGTCATACGAGATGATTTTCCTTCACGACGGAGGCAATTTAAATGTCAACCGTCTCTGCCCCAATCCCCTCGTCGGGTCCCTGTCCCTACCCTCTCGCTTGGAGGCTGGTGGACTGACACCAACCCATCACAAGCTCCGATGCTCCTGCACTCATTTGTTTTTTGTTTACTGTGACGTCAGACGTTACTCAGAGTTTTCAATTTTTTTTACGTCATAATTTATTGTCATTATTTTATTCAAATTATTCTAAAAATTTTTAAACTGTAAGCAGTTCATTATATTGGTAATCCACAAAATATTAGGTGTCTTTTTTTTAAGAAACTATCATTTGGAGGGCCTTGGAAGCCCCCTGGTGAGCTTCGGGGTGCGACCGCCACTCACGGCCCTCCCCAAAATGACGCCTCTGTTCTCCAGCAGGACAATCCATCAGGCGCAACAGAGGGTTCACACATTTTCCTAAGTCTTCATAATAAATGTCGATACTCGGGTTACTACAGTGTGTTTCTAACTCTTTAGAGTAAGTTATAGGACTTCAAACTTGTTCATTAACTAATTGTGGCCTCTTCCTCAGTGGCTGCAAATGTTTCTGAAGGGCTTTAAAGGTGGAAGCTGTGATGGGACCTGCGCTGAACCCAAGGTCCTTCAGCTTCTTCCTCAGCTTTTCTCCATTCATCCCGAGAATGCTTTCTGACAGCATTCCAACAAAGTCTTCGTCAAGAACCAATCTAGTACTTTCGGAAGAGACATTTTTCGAAGTTTTACCATTATGGGCGCTACATGTTGACAAAGCAGTATCCCAGGTTCTTATTAGTGTTGAGAGTCCAGGATAGCTTCTTTCAATAAGTTCTACCCCCTTTTCATCGTCTTTGTATAGATATGCCTCATCAGTAGTTATGAATGACAAATTGGAAGGTTGTGACGACGTTAATGACATGGTGTAATTACCGGAACTATACTAAGTAGCATTATGAACAGGGCTTGAAAGACCTTTAATTCCAGAATCACTCATTTCTAAATTGGTCGCAGATTCAGTAATGGAAGAAACGAAACCAGTATGGAAGGAGTAACAAACTCCACTATTTAGGAAACTCTTAAGAGTTTCATTTGGAAAGGAAACTTTTGTGCATGATTCAGGTTGAAGTTCACGGTAACATTTTTCTAAATGCCATGCAAACAATTTTAAATCATCCTTAGTACTCGTGTTATTTGGATTAATATACGTGAAAGTTCCATTTGCATCACGACCACCAGTGACGACGTTGAATCCATTTGCGCTTTCCATGGTCGAAGATGCAAAAATATCTCTAGATGTAACTGGGATGGCCTTTTTGCCACTCTTCACGAGAAAATTTTGCTTACACAGAGAACATGATGCAGCCACTCGTATACTTTTTTTAGATCCATTGTCATTTCTAGCATTTGTTGATTTCACACAAACTATGAAGTTTTCTTTGTGCGAGGATTCATATTTTTCTGAGTCGAGAAACTTCGATAGATAAGAAAAACTTCGAGATACCTTTCATGTAAGCAACGTCGATCGATGTTTTTCTGTTGATATTGCGCTGATGTGCAAGCTTGTTTTGCCTTCTTTGTTAGGAATGTTTGGATTTGTCGACTATTGAAGGATGATCTTGAGTGCCGATAAAGATGCGACTTCATGCTTAATACCGGCCGTAAGATGAAGAGAATTACGACCGTCATTTCTTACATTTTCATTTACAAGTACATTTATCCTCTTTGAAGTAATTTATGCAGTGCAGTCTTTGTATCTATTGATGAAGCCGAATACTTCAAAACTTCACTAACTGGAGCTGTTCGTCCTTTTACTTTCTTGACTGTTGGTCGGTTGGGTTATATTAAGTTAGATGGTCAATCGAAGTTGGCTGGTTATTTCCTACGTCACCAACTTTCAGCTAATAATGGGTCCAAAAATGTGGTGTCTATGAAACTTAATATTTACCTAAAAATGTTTAACAGAGTCAAATATATGGATTCTGAGCGAATTTTAAGAATGAAGACGCGGTTTGGAGGCATTTCGAAAAGCCCCACCCATATATAACGTTACAGAAATATCTTCCAGTGGCGAAGTCTCGCCCATACATGACGTCATTCTAACAGTTAGTAAAACAAGCTTTAATTAATGCAAAAAACTTCACTTTTCGACGTGGAGGTCAAAATATGATAATAAAAACCCACTCTAATAGACAGTTTATTTCCAGAACAGTTTCGATGCCAGTGGGCATCGAAACTGTTGTGGAAATAAACTCTGTCTATTAGAGTGGGTTTTTATTATAAGCTTTAATTTTTCTTACGCTCAGATAATTTTTTTTTTAAATCGAAGCATAAGAGAGATTCTAATAAATATGAAGCGACTCTTTTAAACTTTGGGAGACACACATGAACTACAGTATTATCATAATGACAGTTTAATAATGTAGAAAACATCGAATTAATTTCTGTGAAGTAATTTAGTAAGTATAAAATCAAAGATTTTAGAAATTATTAGAAAGCCTGCACTCTACTTATTCTTAAAATCTGAAATTCATTACATGCATTTTCTAAATCACTAACTGGCAATTTGGCAAGATATCAATAAAAGGGAAAGAGTACTGTGATTAGAATTTTTTCCTCCAGATTATGAAGTCGGTGATCGAACACTCCTAATGATTAATTTGTCTTTAAAATCATGAACAGTTGACTTAGACAATTCATAATTCACCTTTCATTGTATACCAGCAAAAGTGGGCCCTACGAGGCCATTTAGCTAGACCTGCGGTGCTGGGTTCTGCGGCCCCCTAATTACTGGGGAGTCAGTTATTTGGTCAATAAAACTGTCGAAAAGAACGCAGCCATGAAAATCTTAAG
The DNA here is from genome assembly GCA_023014485.1 of Bathynomus jamesi. Taxonomy (NCBI): domain Eukaryota; kingdom Metazoa; phylum Arthropoda; class Malacostraca; order Isopoda; family Cirolanidae; genus Bathynomus; species Bathynomus jamesi. The sequence goes on from JAJOZX010000795.1 coordinate 639,300, forward strand.
CTTCACATCCGAACTCATTGTATCAAGCAATGAAAATCTTAACGCGCTACAGTAAAAAGCTGAAACAAAACAAACACATTTATTTCTATGTTCACAATCACTTTATAGTAAATACATGGTGTTGGACGAACGGACAGGACTCCCTTTTTATAGTAGAGACAAGCCGCGCCTTCGGCTTCGGCTTAGGGCTTGTGATCACTTCGTGATCTTTGACGCCGCCCATCTTGATAGATCTGACCCTAACGGGCGACTGAGCGAGACATTAGCTCCACCACAGTTTATGCGAGTCAGCCAATCATAACAAGCGACTGAGCGAAAGAGATATTTGTTACTCCACTTAAAACCGCGCAAAGTTTTTTATTTATATATAGATATCCATCCATCCATCGTATTCTGCCTATCAGGCAGGTCCAACTCATGTGTCCCGCCAAAGTGTTCTATCCTGAGCTATCCTTTTCATCTCATGATAGCTCCTGCCTGCCTGCCTTCAAATCATCCAGCATTGCTTTCCTTTTCCTTCCCCTCGACTTCTACCTTCATATCTACCCTCTATCACCTTCACCTCCTTCAACAATCCTTCTCCTCTCAACACATGTCAGATCCATTTCTTCTGTCTTTCTTTTATCACCTTAATGAGTCTTCTTTCCTCCCTCACCTGTTACAGTACTTCCTCATTACTTTGGTGTTCCCTCCAGCTTATCTTTAGCATTCTTCTCCAAATCCACATTTCAAAACTTTCCAGGAGTTTCTTTTCAGTTGTTTTCAGTGTCCATGTTTCTACTCCATACAGTACCACACTCCATATCAACCTTTTTACTAAGCTTTTCTTCAGCTTCAAGTTGAGTTTACCTGTAAATAGTCTTTTCTGTCTCTCAAAAGCTACCTTACCCATACCAATTCTAGCTCTTACTTCCTTATTGCAATCTCCATTGTTGGTTAATAAACTTCCTAGATATTTAAACTGCTCAGCTTCTTCTAAGGTCCGATTTCCTATCGTTAGGTTCATTTGTGCTCCTTTCCTTCTCGCAATTTTCATTACTTTTGTCTTGGTCTCATTAATTCTCATTCCGAATTCTTCCGCCGTTGTTGTCAAGCTATTGACCATTCTTTGCAGTCCTTCATCAGTACTACAAACAAATGCCTTGTCATCTGCAAACCTTACAGATTTGACCAATTTACCTCCCACTCTGATTCTCTCTTCCAGATCTGAGAGTGCTTGTATTATCATTGCTTCCGCATAGATGTTAAATAACACGGGGGACAAGGAGCATCCTTGCCTGACCCCTCTCCCAACCAATCCAGGCTCCGATTCTCCTCCTGCAACTCTAACATTCACAGTCTGGCCAAGATATAGGTTTTTTATCAGCCTACGGTCCCTCCAGTCAACATTAATATTCTTCAATATTTCCATTAGTTTCTTCCATTGGACTCTGTCAAAAGCTTTTTCAAAGTCAATAAAACAAACAAACATTTCCTGATCATGTTCCAGCACTTTCTCTCCCATCATTCTCATAATACCAATAACTTCTCTTGTTCCATATTTTGACCTAAATCCAAACTGATCCTCTCCAATGTGCTGCTCAGGTCTGTTCGTTAGTCTTCTGGTTAGCATCCTTAACATTATTTTTGATGCATGGCTGACCAAGCTTATGGTTCGAAATTCTGAACACTTGGTGGCTCTCGGTTTCTTGGGGATAGTAATCATAGAGACTCATGAAGTCAGCAGGTCAGTCTCCACTTTCATACATGTTTCTGCAAAATACATTCACCTCCTCTCTAGCATCACCTTCAAGACTTTTCAGAAGTTCTGCTGGTACATCATCTGGTCCTGGGGCCTTGCCATTTCTTAGGTCTTTTACAGCCATCTCTACTTCTCTTTCCAATATGTCCGGTCCCATATGATCTACTTCCACCTCATCTGCTTCCTTCATTTCAATGTTATTAGGTTTGTTCTCTATCATACAGTTCTTCAATATACTCAATCCATCTCTTCCTTATATCTTCTGGTCTTTTCAGTTTTTCTCATTTCTCCCCTCTATTTCTCGTACTCCCAAGCTGCTACTTTTCCATTTATTTATGGCCTTAACTTTTTGGTACATTAAATCAGTTCTTCCTTTCCTTTCTAATTCTTCTATTTCCCTGCACTACTCTTCAAGCCACATCTCTCTTGCTTTATCAGTTTCTCTTCTCAGTTCGTTATTCAACTGTCTGTATCGTTGTCTCCCTTCTTCTGTATTTATACTCTTCCATTTTCTTCTTCCTTCCATTTTGTCAAGCATCTCTGCAGTGACCCAGGGTTTCCTTGCTTCTCTTTTCACATAACCGATATTTTGCTGTGCACTCTCCTTTATTGTATCCCTCATTCTATACCATCTTTCTTCACTTGTCATATGACTGTACAGGGCCGTCATTTCTTTGCCTCCTTATCTCTTCATTCACCTTTTTAGCAAAAACTATCCTTTGTTTTCCCTTCAGTTTTTCAGTATCCCATTTCTTCCCTACTTTATTCTTTTTCAGAGTCTTCAACCTCACCATATTTTCCATTACCACCAAGTTATGATCGGAGTCAGCATCTACTCCAGGATAAGTTTTCGAGTTCTTCACTGCATTCCTATATCTCTGTCTTACCAAAATAAAGTAAATTTGGAATCTTTCAGTCTCTCCTGGTTTTTTCCATGTGTATCTCCTTTTGTGATTTTGGAACCAAGTATTAGTCACCATGAGTTCTTGCCTTCTGTAAAATTCTACTAGCTTTTCTCCTCTTTCATTTCTTCTACCTAATCCGAATGGTCCAACCTCCCTTCCGTCTTTCCCCTCTCCAATCACACTATTCCAGTCCCCCATGATTATTACGTTAGCATTTCCTCCATGGGTTTCAATTATTTCCTCTATTCTATCATACATTTCTTCTACCTCTTCTTCTGGATGGGCGCTTGTTGGCATATACACTTGCATAACAAATGTATCTACTTTTTCGCCTTTCAATCTTATCCACATGCTTCTAACTGACGCACAGCCTAACTCCTCTACGGTGTTTCTTATCCTTCCTCTAAGTAAAATAGCAACTCCTCTCTCAGCCCTGTCGCCACCAGAATAAATCACTCACGTCTCCACTAATAAAATCTCCTCCTCCTCGCCACCTGACTTCCGACAACCCCATGACATCTATGCTCAGCCTATTCATCTCTCGTTTGATGTTCTCTAACTTTTCTGGTCTGTTCATTGTTCTTACATTCCACGTCCCAATCTTTACTCTTTTGTTGGTGTCGTAGGGAATTCGCCTGATGACGAGCTGGGAAGCCCTGCTGCTTCCCCTGCCGAGCGCGACATTGCCTATCCTTTGATTGGCAACTCCGTTTACGCTGTTATTCTTATTTCTCTCTGTGGACATTGTCACGAGTTTAACAAGGGCATATTAGTGAAGTGGTTGCCTAATGCCTTCTTCACCGCAGGATAAATGAATTTAGTAACACTTGTCAAGGTTTGTGAACTTCCTTAGAACATAGGAAGTATAAACCTAAGACTTATTCTTCACATAAGCTCGAAATTAGGGTACAAAGTCTTCGTATAATCAATTACATTATGCTTTCCAGTATAATGTATAAGGTTTCAATAAATAATTTACTGCAAACGTCTAAGCATTTCTTCCACCTTCAGTACCAAGTTAATATAGATATAAGAAGATATATTACTTGAAAGTTATATTTGTTCGGCTTTATTCACGAATGCATTATATTTTCGTTTGTCCATTCTTTGACTAGTGTTCAAATTGGAACCACTGTCAGAATCTTTGAACTTTCCATTTCTTTTATAACTTCTCTACTAAAACACATAAAGTGAAAATTTTAGATTTTGAAGTCGCGAGCAGGGACATATTTTTTAATATTCACGTGGCTCGAAAATTTGTCTGAAGTTTTCTTGGAAACGGAGAGCCGTTTCTACACTCCAGAGAAGGTAATTAGGTTCATTTCATGACGATTCTACCTAATGCCATCAACCCTGCCACAGCACCACTATGATCGTATGCGGCAGCTGTGCAAAGGAGAGGTTCTGACTGCAGCTGCGACAGTACCGCCGCGCCGGTGAGCCGAAACCCAACAATCCTATCCCCGTCGTCTATCAACATGATGGTGCTCCTTGTCACTATGCCAAAATTGTTCAGGATTATCTAAATGGACGTTTTCCAAATCGCTGGATCGGACGCGGAAGCAACAGACCTTGGCCAGCGAGATGACCAGATTTAACCCCTTTAGATTTCTTTGCATGGGGCTTTATCGAGTCGCACGTCTATCAGACGAAGATTACGAGTCTTGAAAACTTACGTACACGTATACGAACTGCTGCAGATAACATAACCCCGCAAATGCTCCAGAATGTGTTTAGAAATGCTGCGGAACGATTTGAGCTGTGCAGGGATACTGATGGGCGTCACGTCGAATCCTACTCTTAATTATTTAATAAATGTTACCACTATCATTTTATGATTGAATTCCATATAATTTCCAAGTGCTTCACAAAAATAGATCCTGACTTTATGTACACCCTGTATGTATATATATATATTAACCCCTCCGTCTGTGGCCTTGGTCAGTTCGAAGTTGACGGGGTTTCTGGTTAGGTGGCAGCAACGGATTTGTTACTCTGGAGTAGCTGGTACCGTATAGGAAATCGCAGTAGTTTCTTCTATACTACTCTCCGATTTCTTCTTGTAGTGGATCGGAGGATTCTGTGGAGTTTAGTAAATTCCCTGAAGGTTCCCCGATTCTTCTTGTAACGTATCGGGAAATTATTTTTCTCTATTTACGACTAAGTTCTCTGAAGAGAGCAAGGCTCGAAGGAGAAGACAGATTTTTTTCTTACTGTAGTTCTACTGCTAAAATGTTACAAGTAATGCTCAGTTTCTAAGTTAAATCAGCCAATTCAGAATGAACATTGGAGAAATTTTATGGGTTTATATACTGAAATTTTTACCGACATCATTATTATTTAATGCTGCTCTGGTTTTTTGTTTTGTTTTTTATTCTCAATAGGTTGATTTACTTTGTAAATTATTTAAAGACAAAACAAATATTTTAGCTGTAGCAAGGTCTAGACTGCTAAGCAAGAGGAAGCCATATTTTTTTTAAAACGCATATTGACAGATCTGATGTTATCATGATTTGCCAAGTTAACTAAAAGTGGAAATTGAAATGTGCCTTCCCATTGCGAATTACAAACAAACATGCACATGAGCAAAAATTAAATGCTTAAGATTCAAAATTAAACGTTAAGCAGGACGTGACTTCGTCTTTTACAACGGAGAGAGAATGGAAACAGGGAATGAACAAGATTACATTATTAAGCTAAATCTAAGAAAATGATTAAGTAGTTTAAAAAGAAATAATTCACCAATTATAAAATAGAGAGCAAATAAAAAATTTATCCAAACTCGTGTCAGCGTTACGCGATTTTGGTCATGTAAAAATGAATATATGATATAAATGTATACAAATATAAGTATTATATGAATATAATGAACATAAGGATTATATAAATATAAGGATTTATATAAATATACAAATTATATAAGAATTATACGAATGAATACAAGAATATAGGAATTATTCATTGTATATATATATATATATATATATATATATATATATATATATATATAAAACTAACAGGAAAGACCATATGACAGAGTGGGCCTACACTTTCCATGTATATTCAAACCACGAGTCACTACATCATCTGAACGCGGAGGACGGTCACTAATGAAACTAAGGAACAGACCCAACGTTACCTAATTTTGTTGATCTAACCGGGTGCGGTGTTACGAGGTAGCCACGACGTAGCTCCTCAATGTCTGTGAAGCCGCTGTTAAATTCAACAAAAGTAGGTTTATGTTGAGATCATAAAATCGGGATTTACTAATGAATATAAAATAACTCATAATAAATGTAAGTTAGGTTTAATAGATAGATTGTAAAAGGTAGAGAATAGGCCTGTCCTGAATTTGGACGAGAATATGTGATATGAACTGCGGAGCCAGAACAACATATTTCGTTTGGTTCATACTCGTATTCGCGTAATCAGGCATAGGTTTATCATCACATGATACCTTCCTCTTGTCTTGCTCAGTCATGTCCTTTCAGAGAGGTTGATTGTCAGATAGTATCAGAACTACAGGGTGTCCCAGATGTCTTGGAGGGGTCTTATTTGGCTATAATTTTTTTCTTTTTTGATTAATTAATTTATTTTTATTTTTCAATTAAAGTACCCTTGCTGCGATTAATGAAAATGGAATCCTGGACCGTGCAACAAAGAGTGGCTATTGTGGAACTTTATTTGACAAACAATTCCATCGTTGCCGCTCAAAGAGCTTTTCGATTAAAATTCAACACACGTTCTGCTCCTTTTGATCGAGCTATTCGACGGTACGTCACTAAATTTAGTATGGGAAAGGGTCAGGGAGACGAACCACGGACTGGGCGTTCTCGGAGAAGCCAAAGTCCAACTCTGGTTGAGATGGTTCGTGAAAGCATTGAGGAAAATACACATCAGTCCGACGACGCAGCCAGGAATTAAACATTTCAAGAAGTTCCTCACATCGAATTTTAAGAGAGGATATCAATATTTACCTATACAAATTCAAATTGCTCAAGAAATTAAACCGCAAGATCATCAGAGTCGGATAACGTACGCTAATGCGATTTTAGATTTACGCAATGAAAATAAAGATTTTCACCAAATATTAAATTTGTAATTAAAATCGCAATAAATATATTTTCAAGTATTACAAACTTTTTTTTATTTGATCGCCAAACAAAAAATTTATAGCCAAATAAAACTCCTCCAAGACTTCTGGGACACTCTTTATATAAGTAAACGATTTAATATCAGAAAATAGGCCAATAAAGTTAGCTGAATACTGTAGAAGAGGTAGGAAATTATAAAAATAATTGAAATCATGTATTAATTACCGTCTTCTAAGTTTTAGGTTCGTAGATAATTAAAAGACAAATAACATGGCAAGCGAGATTGGAACCGCAAAATCTGCTCGATGAAAAAAGGCAGCGCATCGATAAGAAGACGTACAGACACAGTGAGACTCCGTGGGAGACATAGTAAGAAAGTTGAGTCAAGAAGAATCAGACAAAGTCGTCAGAAGCAGTTTGTCCATCTTGAAGATAGTTTTGCCTTCCCTTGTTAATTTGTTTTCAAAATTTCGATCAGAGCCCGTGGAAAGTAGGGCCATAGGCGTATGGGATGGCATTTTACGGGGCTGATATAGAATTCAGTAAGTCCTCAACTTACGTTTTAATTATTAACTACAAGTATAGTAGCAAGTAATTAATTCTTTTTCTGTCATTTTTAGTGTTTAGAATGTATCATCAACCAACAGATGCATTGAAAGTACGTTTAAATTGAGCTAAACTAAAAATATGTAATTATAATTTGTGGTGGACCCTGACCATTTTGAGACATACCTAGGTGGGCCTTGAGCTGTAAAAGGTTGAGAACCCCCGTTTTAGAGGAAAAAACGGTGCTCTTCCAATATGTGCTCTACCGCGAAACTGTGATCTACCATATTCCAATACGTGCTCTACCGTGAAACTAGCCTTATAAGGCTAACTAACGAAAATATCATGACTTAACCTAACCAATCGTTAGGTCAACTATGCGCCCTTGACGATTGGTTAGGTTAAGTCGTGATATTTTCGTTAGTTAGCCTTATAAGGCTAACTAATGTAAATTTCGCGGTAGAGCACATATTGGAAGAACACCGAAAAAACTAAAACTTATCGGAACTAAAACATCATTGGTCACATTACCATACTGAGTGTGGGTGTGCAGTCACACCCCCAACCTACGGACGAGTCGATGGAATGGATTACCGCAACACCCGAGAACCTCGAACCCTTTATTTACCCTATATCAAATATGGATCACATTATGTCATTTTATCAAGCATTTAAATCTATAAACATGTTCAGAAGTAAATCGGGACACAAAACAGGTTTACCTTTAAACGTATTTAAAAAGTGTTGAAAAAAATACATGCGGCGTCGCGGGCACAATGACGAAACAACCAATGGGCGAAAATTCTGTTTTCTATACCATAGTAAACTTCAACCTTTCCTCTATCATGTTCCTTGTATCAGTGCACAAAATTTAATTTTGTGCAATGAAGACAATGACCAATACGAATATAAATCCTGCCAATAAAGTTTTATCATCATCATCATCATCAGCCAGACTCTGTACTGAACGGATGCATTTCCTGAGCTCTCTGATTTTGCATCTACTTTTACATATTGCTGAGAATTTTACTTTTGGATAGTTTTGAATTTTATATACTTGCGTTTAAATTTACGTTGTTATAGTTAAGTAATTGAATATTAGTGGTTTTTAGCGATTTAGAAGTTTTCATAGCGTGCCGGCTTAATTTAACTTATACCTGTGACGGTTTAAACTAATTTTTAACTGCGCGATGCCGTCGCAGAAAGCGTCGTGTGTTAGGTGTAGGGTAAACCGGTGGTATTCGGAATTTAAGGATTATAACGGCGGTCCAATGGCGATTACCGATAGATCAGTTTGTTCTTTTGCGAGTTCATGGAGGAATTAGTGACAAAACGCAGTATACGTGAGGTAGCGGAAAGACTTGCAACGCTTGATGAGGCCAGGGGTAGGGCTACGGTTGACGTAGTCCGAACCAATACTAACGTTGAAGACGTTAGTAATTTGAAGGGTGAGGTGCGTAACCTAGTTTCTAGTTTAGGTAGCTTGTCGGGAAGGTTAGATAGAGTTGAGGAAGAGGTTAAGGTTAGTCCGATAGTAGTAGATAGCGAGGGATTTAGAGAGGTTAAGGGTGGAGCTTGGCCGCGTACGTTAGGTGATAGGAATCCCCGCCCCCTATCGAGGTTTCGAAGCCTTTCGCCCATTTGGAAAGGGACATGAATGAGGGGGAAACTATTTTAATCGGGACTCTTTAGTGCGCCACATGGACAAAGAGTTCGTTAAACGGCATCCAACCAAGAGGAGGAGGGTCTGTCTCCCAGGGGCCAGGGTTGACAGAGTTAGAGACGAAGTGGATAGGACTGACGTTGCCTCCCGTCACTCAATGTTGGTGACGATGGTAGGAGGCAACGACTCGTATAGGCCCGATACGAGTGCCTGACCTTTTGGAGAGATATAGGGGGTTAATTAGGTCCCTGAAGGCGAGGTCAGCTAGGTCCTTAGTTCTAGGTATTACCCCTAGGCACGGGTTGGGTCTTAGAATTACGTCAAAAACAATATTTTTTAATAACAATTAGAAGAGATTTGTGCTGAGGAAAATGTACCCTTCGTAAAGCTGTGGTCCGAATTCAGTGATCCTAGCCTTTTTATAAAAGATGGGGGTGCATTTTAATGAAATAGGTAATGCTAGGCTAGGTAGGTTAATAGACGAAAACGTGCGAAAGCTGTATAGGTCGAAGCCTTCTTTAAACGTTGTGGGTCCGGAAACGCGGGCCCGACGTGATAAATAGTTTAAAACGCGGGCCCGTGGTAAAAAATAACTTAAACGTCTTTTATTGTAACGCGCGTAGTATTAGAAATAAATTAAATGAATTTAAGGCGATAATTTATTCCGGCAACTATGATATAGTTGCTATCACTGAAACTTGGTTAAATACCGTGACTCGGGACTTGTTGGGGGAACTTGATATACCGGGTTTTAAACTCTTTACTAATGATAGGTTACATAGTTTGGGGCGGGTTTTGCTGTACATTCGTAATTCCCTTAGGGCTATCGAGGTTAAGTTAGATTTTCCGGCAGCAATTAATGCGATATGCGTTGAAGTTAGGGCGCGTAGTATTATTTAATTTTGTTGTTGTTTATAGACCTCCCGTTCAACCCCTCGATACAGATACTAGATTTTACTCACTTCTTGGTAATTTATTGACAATCGGAATAGTATAATTGTCGGAGACTTTAACTGCCCTAATGTTAATTACGAGAATTTTACTGGTAATGAGGAGGGTTTGAGATTGAATTTATGGACGATAACTTTTTACGACAGATAGTTACCGAACCAACGCGCGGTGACAATATTTTAGATTTGGTGATGACGAACGGCGAGAATATAGTCGAAGGTTTAGAAGTAGGCGAGAGTTTAGGATGTAGTGATCATCAAATTCTTAGGTTTAAGTTAGCGGTAAAACACCAGGATAGTAACGTAATAAAAGTCCCTGATTTTCGTAGGGCTAATTTTGATAGTTTTGCGGATAGGATGAGAGTAGTGGATTGGGATAACTTATTTATGGGCAATGACAAATTTGCATTGGGTGGCGTTTAAAGAAAGTTTTATGAATATTGAAAGGGAGTTTATTCCTCGTAGGCCTAAGCGTGCTAGAAATCGTGGTATGCCGAAGTGGTGGACTAGGGAAATAGGAGTTCATAAAGAGCGTAATATAGCGTATAGACTTAGTAAGCGCAATGGCACGGCAGCTAACTTTAATAGATATATCGAGCTTAGTCAGGTTAAAAGGATATTAACGTAATAAAAGTCCCTGATTTTCGTAGGGCTAATTTTGATAGTTTTGCGGATAGGATGAGAGTAGTGGATGGGATAACTTATTTATGGGCAATGACACAAATTTGCATTGGGTGGCGTTTAAAGAAAGTTTTATGATATTGAAAGGGAGTTTATTCCTCGTAGGCCTAAGCGCTAGAAATCGTGGTAGGCCGAAGTGGTGGACTAGGGAAATAGGAGTTATAAACAGAGCGTAATAGCGTATAGACTTAGTAAGCGCAATGGCACGGCAGCTAACTTTAATAGTATATCGAGCTTAGGTGTCAGGTTAAAAGATCAGTTAGAATGCCAAGCGTAATTTAGAGATACTTATAGCTGTGGATAGTAAACATAATCCAAAAAACGTTTTTTGAATACGTAAGTAATCGTAAGCTGGTAAAAGATAACAGGCCCTCTAGTGGATGTTAATGGCGCTTTGGCTTCTGACGCTCAGGCGATGGCGGGTACTTTCAATAACTTTTTTGCGACAGTTTTTACCGTAGAAGACGTAAATAATGTCCCAGACGTGGACGATATCGTTCCATTTAGTAGCGAGACTATTTTGGATGAAATAACTGTTTATGAGGCTGAGATTGCGCATTATATCGATAGGCTAAAAGTTAGCAAGGCTCCAGGCCCTGACGCTTTTTATCCCAGACATTTGAAAGATTTGAAAGAAGTTATCGTAGGCCCCTTAACGAAGATTTTAATCAGTCACTCGAAACGGGGATTATTCCTGAAGACTTCAAATTAGCTAACGTCACGCCTATTTTTAAAAAAGGCGACCGCGCAGTAGCTAGCAATTATAGGCCCATTAGCTTAACGTCAATTGTCGGTAAACTTTTGGAATCCGTAGTTAGGGATCGTATCATCGATCACTTAGAAAGTAGAGATTTGATTAATAGTAGTCAGCATGGGTTTCGACGCCATAGGTCTTGTTTAACTAATTTGTTAGAATTTTTTAACAAATAGTGCGCGAATACGATAGGCATAGAGCAGCTGACGTTATTTATTTAGACTTTAAAAAGGCGTTCGATACAGTTCCGCATAGGAGACTAATTGCGAAGGTCAAAGCGCACGGTATACGCGGTCAGGTAGCTAACTGGTTAGAAGAATGGCTTCGTTCTAGGAGACAGAGGGTCGTAGTTAATGGTAGTGAATCGGAGTGGTTAGATGTAGGTAGCGGTGTCCCACAGGGTTCAGTGTTAGGCCCATTGCTATTCGTAATTTACATTAACGACATAGATGTAGGATTGACTAGTAACGTGTCAAAATTCGCGGACGATACTAAAATAGGCGGTAAGGTTGTTAACGAGGACGATAGAAATAGGCTCCAAGACGATGTAAATAGGATTATGGAGTGGACAGATAAGTGGCAGATGCAATTTAACGTAGATAAATGTAAAGTTTTGCATATAGGTTCTCGCAACAATAATTACACGTACACGATGGATGATAGGGAGTTAGCGAGCGTTGAAGGAAGTAGATTTAGGCGTACGCGTATCTAAGGATTTAAAGGTTAGGAACCAGTGCCTGGAGTCTTGCGCAAAAGCTAATAGGATGTTTAGGCTTCATAGCGCGTAACTTCGAATTTAAATCGAAGCATATTATATTGCCCCTTTACAAGTCCCTAGTCAGGCCTCATTTAGAATATGCCGTTCAGTTTTGGTGCCCGTACTTGCGTGAGGATATCGATAGGTTAGAAAGGGTTCAGCGTCGTTCCACGAAACTATTCCGTCATTGTGCAACAAGCCTTATGAAGATAGGATTAAAGAGTTAGACCTGTATTCACTCGAAACTAGGAGATTAAGGGGGGAGCTTATTGAAGTTTTCAAAATCGTTAATAACATCGATAACGTAAATTTTGACAAATTGTTCACTTTCGATAATAGTAATACTCGTAATAACGGATTTAAGTTGCGTGGCAGACGTTTCATTACTAATATCGCTAAAAACTTCTTACGTTTAAAGTAATTGATAAATGGAATAATCTTCCCGCGTCAGTCGTTCATTCTACCAGCGTTAATATGTTTAAGAACCGTGACAGTGCATTTTAAATATTAACGTTGTTTAAAATAAAAAAACAAAGTTAGCAACAGGAGCTCTGGTGGTGGTGCTCGAGGATGAGTCTGTTGACGATGAATGCCAGCGTGTGATGCCAGCAATAAAATTATTATTAAAAAAAAATTAGACTAACACGAACGTAGATGTAGCTCGTAGCGTAAACTAACCAACTTTTTGTTTAACTTTACCTACTTTTTTACTTTGCATGTCTGTAACTCTCTTTTCTTGCATGTTTGTAGTTTGCATGGTATGACAATGAGTTAAGACTGTGTTTGCATGGTTTGTAAGCGTTCTTATTTCACTTCTTTTCATCTTTCATCCCTCTCCTATTCTCTCCGACTATTTTTGACTTGTCGGCAGTGGCCGGCAGATGATGATGGTGAGTCTTTTTTCTCTTTTTCTGAATGAATGTTAACCCACGAATGATTGGTGTTGCTCCTTACTTAACCCCTTATTCTCTTAACCCCCTACTCTTTCCTTTCTCTCGGGCGAACCTTAGAGTGGATCTTAGGGTCTTTGTTAGCCTTAGCTTCTGTAGATCATTATCATTACTATTATGTAACGGATATTAGGTTGAAGTTTTTGAAATTTTATGTAATTGTTAAAGTATGTGCAAGTATGACGCATATCATTTGTCTCAAAATCTGGGAAGAAAAATTGCTTATTTAGTATTTAAAAAACACGAACAAACTGAAAGACCCATTTATCGTCCCTTCCCGGTAGCTGAGCATTAATCTGCTTCTAAATTAAATATATAGTGAAAATGAAGCGTTCTGCGTGTCTGCGCCCTCTTTCATAAGGTACACCGATTAATAAGGATGTTCAATCTCGGTACTTCATAGCTCAATCGTAACATTAAGCACTATTTGGACTGTCTTTTAAAAATGGTATTTAAAAATGACAGTGTTTAGAGTGTGGGCTATTTCAATCTACTTGTTAATTACTCCAATTTTGGGCATTTTAATGCCAACCATATGTTAAGGGGTTACACTAAAACTTAAGACTAGGAGGACTGAAGCAAGACTCTCCTACCTATAATACTTATTTCTTTAAATCCTAAGCGACATCTAATGGAGGAGTTTTTGACTAATTACTGAACTACATCTGAGAACAAAAACGAATGCAGTTTATATGATTATAAATACGGTAACAGGCCTTTTATTTCGGCTTTAAACTTCAACACAAATATTACACGTTTGAGGATGAAGTATAAGTTATTCTCTCTCAAGTTTCCCATTTTTAAATACCAAAGAAAATTTTGTACAATCTCTCGATTGGTTAGAAAAATGCTGCAATTGTCAGAGTTTGTGTGATTGGTTACTTCGAAAAGACCAAGCTCTCCCTCTCTCTCAACGATGTCGATTTTAGAAGCACAACGATGTCGATGCGATTTTAGAAGCATGTTTAATTTAAATGATAACCCAACTCGCAACAATGGTTGGAAGTTGGATTTGAAACGGTTTAGGACTAGTGTGTGGGAATTACTTTATGTATAAGATCTGTGACACGTGGAACAGGTTACCTTCAGAAGTTGTGAACAGTTCCTCTGTGGATCACTTCAAGAAAAGGTGAGATCAAGTCTTGCACACTATTTGAGGGTGTAGAAAATTTTCCGTGGCACCCGTTGCCATTGGTACCTCCTCGGTATGGGCCGCAAGGCCTTTTGAGGTGGTACTTTTCCTTGTAACTGTAACTCTCTCTCTCTACTGATGGCTCAAAGAAACCAAAGGATGTAGCTGCCGGTCGGGGTGGGTCGGGTGGTGTAACTGCGTCTATAGGTGGCGACGGGTATCGAAAGGTCTCGGGCAAGAAGGCTGCGAAGCCGAAGCCTGAGACCCCAGTTGCCCCTGTCAGGACCTCCAACCGCTTTAGTCTCCTGTGCTCAAAGGAGGAAGACACCGTTTTGATTAGGGACTCGCAGATCAGGGGCCAGGAGAAGTACTTTGCTTCTGCAAACCGGGACGGGAGGAAGGTAAGGTGCTTACCTGGGCGGGGAACGGCGTACTTAAGGAAGGAGCTAGAGAAGGTGCGCGTGGCTAGTCGGAGGACTGCGATCGTTGTCCACGCTGGTGGCAACGACCTGTTCCTCAAAAGGGGTAGGGTAGGGTAGGTCTTACAGAAGGGATCATCACCGAGATCATGTCTCTTGCGGATGATCTAAAACTGAAGACAGACAGGGGAATGTTAATGGGTACTTTACCGCGAATGAATGCCAGTGACTACGCGCTCAGTAAGGTCATTGGCATCAACAAGAGGGTGCAAGACTTATGCGTCCCGCTGGGCGTGAGGTTTATTGACCCCTTCGACGCATTTTCGGTAGGTGAGACCTTTACCAGAGGGATGGTGTCCACCTCAATAACGGGTAAAGGTGTGCTAGGCGCGCTGCTCGACCGGCACCTATACAGAATGGTGAGGTCGAGTCCGGGGAGAGGGACTGATGATGAGCCGGTGGCGGATGTACCTTCAACTGAAGGGTGGGTTCAGGTACGGGTGGGTGACCCTCCTTCCACGTTGGAGGGGGCTCAGCCTCCTGCGGAAGTTGCCCCCTCGTTGGTGAGGGGCTATTCAACTCCCGACAGCGCTGGCTGTTCAAGAAACGGGTCGGGCTAGGGGGCGGTCAGAATAGGGAAGGCTCCCTCCGTGCAATGCTTTTTAATGCTAGGTCAATTAGGAACAAGTTTTGCGAGCTACGGGCGCTCTTAGCATCAGAATACCAGGATATCGTTGCTATCACCGAGTCCTGGATTCATACTGATCGTAGGGACTACGTTGGAGAGTTCGAAATTCCCGGGTATAGAATGTTTCGCAAAGACCGCACCCGTGGGGAGGGGGGGAGGGTACTAATATACGTCAGGGACACGTTGAGTCCGGTTGACTGCCAGTTCCGGTCGGAACGGGAGCTGCTTGGCGTCGATCTGAATGTGGGGGGGACGAACTATAGGTTAATCTTGGTGTACAGACCTCCGCATTTCCTCCTCGAGGAGGATACAGCCCTGTACACCGAACTCAGTAGCCTGGTAGAGGATAGGGTGTGTGTAGTTTTAGGAGACCAACTGTCGCGGCATAAAGTGGGAAGAGAGGACTGCTGATGCTGAAGGGAGGAGGCTAGTTGACTTTGCTGATGAGAACTTCCTCACTCAGTGGGTGAATGAGCCTACACGAGGCGAAAGCGTTCTAGACTTAGTATTCACGACCGAAGACAACCTCGTCACTGGCCTCACCGTTGACGAATCGTTGGGCGGGAGTGATCACGGTCTGATTAGGTTCCGTGTTTGCGTCCCTCGGGTGAAGCGTAGTAACTCGAGAGGCAGTAAGCTTGATCTGCAGCGGACGGACTTTGTTAGCCTCAGGGATAGCGTAGGTGAGATGGGGTTAGAGGTCGGCGGCGATGTTGAGGGAGTGTGGAGTGCATTCCGGGACGAGCTTATGGTGCTGCAGTCTGCTGCCATACCCTCAAAACCGGTCACCCCTGCTTCAACACAGCCTAAGTGGTTCAATCGTGACATCGCTTCGGCTATCCGAAAGAGGAAAGTAGCGTATAGGAGGGCGAAGGCCAATCGTTCCCATGAGAACACTGAAGCGTATGTCCGCCTGTGTAGGGAAGTGAAGGCGAAGGTTAGGCTAGCGAAACGTAACGAAGAACTACGGGTGGCAAGCTTCGGCAAGGGGAACCCTAAGAAGTTCTTCAGTTATGTTAAGAGTAGAAAGGACCGAAGCGGCGTTCTGCGGACCTCCGACGCGGACATCGCCAATGTGCTTAATGAGTACTTTGCGGGAGTGTTCACCAGGGAGGACACCCGCATCATCCGCGAGCCAGGCGTGAGGCACGAAGGTGCTGGCCTGGATAGTGTTCGATGTACCGCGACAGTCGTTGCCGATAGAATAGACAAACTGAATGCGTTTAAGGCTCCTGGGCCAGACCAGTTTCTCCCCAGAGTGTTGCGGGAGGTGCGCGACCAGGTGGCTCCCCACCTGACTACAGTCTTCAACAAATCGTTGGAGACGGGCCAGGTGCCTGGAGGGAAGCCAATGTGACCCCTATCTTTAAGAAAGGGATCACGAAAGTCCAGGGAACTATCGTCCCATTAGTCTCACTTCAGTTGTAGGTAAGTTAGTAGAGGGGATAATAGCCGATAGGATCGTTGACCATTTGGATTCGTACAAGGTGCTTGGGGACTCCCAACATGGGTTTAGACGGCATAGGTCGTGTCTCACCAACTTGCTCGAGTTTTTCCACGTCATGTTGGGTGAGTATGATATGAGTAAGGCGATTGATATAGTTTATCTCAACTTTCAGAAAGCCTTTGATAAGGTACCTCACTGCCGGCTAATGGCGAAAGTCCGCCCGCTGAATATCGGTGGGGAAGTAGGTAGGTGGATTGAAAACTGGCTGATGAATAGGCGGCAGAGGGTTGTAATTAAAGAGGTTAGTTCGGGTTGGGCCTCGGTCACTAGTGGGATTCCTCAGGGTTCCGTTTTCGGGCCGCTGTTGTTTATCATTTACATATATGATATCGACGGTGGCATCGTCAGTCGGATCGCCAAATTCGCTGATGACACCAAGCTTGGGGCCAATGTTGGGACGCCCAAAGCGATCGAGCAACTGCGTGCGTACCTAGGTAGGATAGGAGAGTGGTCCGAAAAATGGCAAATGCCGTTTAAACTTGGGTAAATGCAAGGTGATGCACATTGGCTACGCCAATCCCAATTCGGATTACTCCATGTTGGGGAGTAATATCGAGGCGACTGATTTGGAAAAGGACTTGGGTGTGCTAATTAGCAGCGACCTTAAGTTTACCAATCAGTGCGTAGAGGTGGAAAAGAAACCCCAGAAGCTGTTGGGTTATATCAGGAGGCAATTTGTTTCGGAACAAGGAGATTGTGCTCTCTCTGTACAATTCCCTGGTTCGGCCGCACCTGGAGTATGCTGTGCAGTTCTGGTCGCCCACCCTCAGGAAAGATACTGAGAGGCTGGAGCGAGTGCAAGCGAGGGCCACAAAGTTAATCCCTTCTGTTAGGCATATGGGCTACAATCGACGGTTACGCGCCCTGAACTTGTTTTCGCTGGAAATTTGGAGGCTGCGCGGTCAACTGATCGAGGTTTTCAAGCTCTTACGCGGGTTCAAGGATGTCGATTTTAGAAGCATGTTTAGTTTAAATGATAACCCAACTCGCAACAATGGTTGGAAGTTGGATTTGAAACGGTTTAGGACTAGTGTTTGTGGGAAGTACTTTACCTATAAGATCTGGGACACGTGGAACATGTTACCATCAGAAGTTGTGAACAGTTCTTCTGTGGATCACTTCAAGAAAAGGTTAGACCAAATCTTGCACACTATTTGAGTGTGTAGAAAATTTTCCTTGGCACCCGTTGCCATTGGTACTTCCTCGGTATGGGCTGCAAGGCCTTTTGAGGTACTTCTTTTCCTTGTAATCCCTCTCCCTCTCAGTGGTTTCCAACCTTTTTTAGGCCAACGCCCCCTTATGTCCATCAAAAATTGTTGGTCCCCCTCATACTGTAAAGATAATATAACAGGATAAGTGATTTATTAATAGAAGGTAACAATTTTAGTTTCCAAGCGCCCCCCTAAGATTCTCAAACGCCCATTGGAGGGCGGTAGCGCCCACGTTGGGAACCACTGCTCTAGCGTAAACATTTCGGCAAATAAAATCATTCTTTAATAAATCCATTTTACGAGATAATTAATTTTATTATATCCTCCTCCTCATCACCACCATCACATTATCATCCTCACCCCCTCTGTATCTACATGCTCTTCATCCTCACCCCCTCTGTATCTACATGCTCTTCATCCTCACCCCCTCTGTATCTACATGCTCTTCATCCTCACCCCCTCTGTATCTACATGCTCTTCATCCTCACCCCCTCTGTATCTACATGCTCTTCATCCTCACCCCCTCTGTATCTACATGCTCTTCATCCTCACCCCCTCTGTATCTACATGCTCTTCATCCTCACCCCCTCTGTATCTACATGCTCTTCATCCTCACCCCCTCTGTATCTACATGCTCTTCATCCTCACCTAGGGTTGCTAGATGTTCCGGATTTCGGCCTCTTGTCCCGGCGTCCCGAAAAGACCTTTCGGGACCATCGAATGTCCCAGTTTAAAAAAAAAAAAATCAATCATGTAAAAAAAAAAAATCAATCACGTAAAAAAAAAATTGTTAACACGGATGTTACGATGTCGAGCAAAGTTACACGATTGCTTATTTTCAGATATAGGCAAGGTTATTCATACATTTCATTAATTGCCTCAATGATCAACTCGTTTTGAAACAAAGCAGAAAACGATGCTTACCATTTGCAGTAGTCAACTAAAAAAACGTATTGCCCAAACAGTCGACGTAATTATCAAAGGCGCAATCAGCAAATATATGTATTATAAATATTCACTGCCTTAAACAAATGCTTCTATTTTACATTCACGAACTATATTTTTATTACAACTATAATGGGGTCTTTTCGGTTTTAGTTCCGGCATTGGATTTTTTTTCATATTTTTGGTATAGACGTACATTTTTACGCTGATTCCATTTCCACAATCCGTTTCTTGGAGAAACACGAAAAAAGTTATGTGCAAGTTTATTACGTTTACAGGTTTTCAGAACACAGAACGGAACACAAACCAAAGTTTGCTACTTGCCAAACTGCGCAGTATTGTTCAGCATTTGGCGCACTAGATCTTTGCCTGCGTGTCGGCGACGCCAGAGAAACTCGCAGAGATACAAATCGATCAAACGGTGCGTACCACACCGGCGCTTCTTACCGCGTTTGAGTTGGTTCCACGTCGACTATCCATTGCGTGTGTGCTCCAGTTGAAGGGTCCACGAAGTTTTCGCTGTGGTTCACTGTTTTGTGACTGAAGCTGTACCCTTCGAGCTGTTCGATGCGTTCATGCGCTTTCCATTTGTCGCTCATTATCGTTGTTCCCGGTCGAATGCATGCTTTGATGCATGCCTCCAGCGTAGTTTAGGTTAGGTTAAGGTGGATATTTGAATACAAGTTTTGGGCCATAACTTTTTTCGTGTTTATTTCCCCAAGAAACGGATTGCAGAAATGGAATCAGCGTAAAAATCTGTCTATACCAAAACCATGGAAAAAATCCAATGCCGGACCTAAAACCGAAAAGACTCCTATAATGTATATTTTTGCATTATATACTCGTATTATATAGTTATTTGTTGGAAAAAAAAATTTTATTTTTTTTTGTTTGAAAGAAAATGTTTATTAATTTTAATTTATGTTGAGAAATTCATTTTGTTTTAATAAAAATTATTATTATGAATACACATATGTAAATTACACATCAACATATCGAAATAAAAATTTTTTATTGTCCGGGTCTGTCCGCCAAAACGTCTGGCGACCCTATCCTCACCCCCTCAGTAACTACATCCGCTTCATCCTCACCCTACATTTCATTCTCAGCCTCGTCCTCTTATTTGACATTGTCCTCCTTTTTCTTGAACCACATCCGGGTTGTTACTCACCACCACCAAAGGCAATATGGTCGGGGATGTATTTTCTGTTTTATTTTCCCAATGATACAGCACTTGTTTTTCCAAAGGAAACTCCATAAATTTAACAGTGGAGGATTACGCCGCTCCAGACCTCATTTTTCTAGATGACTGGTGACGAAGTCACCAGACACAAATGACTAAAATGCCATGAGTCTCGTTGCGGCTCACTGATCTTTTTTCCTGGGCTTTTAATTCTGAAAACAGTGTCTGAAAATAGTTTGATAAAATAGTTCTTTATATTTGTGTACAGTATGTATATATTTTCATATATTCTGGTTCGTTATCACAAAAAAAAATTCTTTTGACACAATACTGTTGGATTGTGAGAAAGACCAGCCAAAGTTTCCATAAATAAAAGAATTCGCGTGGGGTGGAAAAAATTGGCAGGCACATTTCCACAACAAAATTTGGTAACCAGGCACAAAAAAATATTAATGAGCCCTGCGTCACTCACATATTGGTTTTCCGTCATCTGTGGCACTTGATAAGCTCGACCAGAAAAGGTTTGTGGTTTGAATACTTGGAATAAAGTTGAAGCATACTGAAGCGCAATTTGGAGGTTCCCAACTTCTGGGAATCTATATATACAGGGAATAAAAACACTTACAAGTGTCTGAAGTGAGCTGGATGGAAAAATTGTGTGAATACAAGGCCCTCTTTCGATGTTATTCCCAGTTTCTGCGATTTTCATATAAATGTCAACAAAAGCATTTTACTGTACAAGGTAAATTCCTTATTTCACATTATAAAAAAGTGCTTTCATTTTCAAATAATAATAATAATAATTAAAGCATAAAGGCAAGTTCCTTTTGTGTTGCTGCCAAAACGCCAAGATTTAGGAACTGTAATATATTTTAACATTATTATTATATAGATAAAAAGAAAATGCAGTAATAAATTTTAACAAAATTCACCATTTCAGATTTTCTTATATATATATATATATATAGTATATGAAAATGAAAAGGTTTATTGGCAGACTATAGTCAATATGACAAATATTATTAATACAATGACAGTTCACATACTAAGGATAGAAATATATACAACTGATTAGAAATAATACAGTAATGTCGGAGTTAAGTGGAGCTCCAGACAGACGTTTACGTACCAAGAATTCCATAGCTCAGGCAGGGGTGGCCAGACTTTACTGAGATGGGATCTACTTTTTGCAAAGTTCTCCCTGTACGATCCACCAGCCCAGTTATATTATATATATATATTATAATATAATATATATATATATATATATATATAAACAGTGTGTCCGTAAAGTCATGGTGGGATTTTAAATAGCTATATTATTGCAACGAAACATGATAATGATGAAAAAAAGGCAAATTGAAGAACTATAAAAGAATAACTTTATTTAACGTAGTTCGATATGGGCTCCTCGAGTAGCCCTGCAGACATCTAGGCGGTGGTGTGTCCGTAAAGTCATGGTGGGATTTTAAATAGCTATATTATTGCAACGAAACATGATAATGAGATGAAACAATGCCAAATTTAAGAACAACTCTCAAAGTTGTATCTTGTAGTTAGTCTAGGCTAAGCTTAACCTTTATCTCGTAGTTAGTCTAGGCTGTCCACATGCCTATGTTGAACATGAGCGTAATAGCCCGAAAGTTAATGTGTGGTGTGCTCTAGCACGAGATCGAGTGATTGGCCCATTTTTCTTCGCGGAACCCACTGTGACGTCACACAACTACCTCGCTATGTTGGAACATTTTGCAGTACCCCAATTTATTGACAATAATGTCATCTTTCAGCAAGATGGCGGTACTCCGCACTATGCCAACGTTGTTCGAGAATTCCTTAATGAAAAATTTCCACAGAGATGGATAGGAAGAGGAGGATGGAAGCCATGGCCTCCACGCTCTCCGGACCTGACACCTTTGGACTTTTATTTGTGGGGTTACGTCAAGCAAAGCGTGTACAGTGTACCCATTAGGGATATTCATCACTTGCACGAGCGAATCACGGAAGCTATCGCATCCGTCACTCCTGATGTTCTTGGGCGTGTGTGGCTGGAATTGAATAACCGCCTAGATGTCTGCAGGGCTACCAGAGGAGCCCATATCGAACTACGTTAAATAAAGTTATTCTTTTAGAGTTGTTCTTCAATTTGCCTTTTTTTTCATCTCATTATCATGTTTCGTTGCAATAATATAGCTATTTAAAATCCCACCATGACTTTACGGACACACTGTATATACAGAGAGAGAGAGAGAGAGAGTGTGTTACAAGGAGTTACAAGGAAAAGAAGTACCTCAAAAGGCCTTGCGGCCCATACCGAGGAGGGACCAATGGCAACGGGTGCCAGGGAAAATTTTGTAGAAGTTTATTTTTCTTTCAACTATCCTAGCAGTAGTAGAAAACTGGATAGAAAAGTAGAAGGCTCTCTCCCCACCCTCCGCTCCCTCCCTGCCAGAGGCAGGTACGGAAAAAGGTTGAAGAAAATACCTTGACCTTGGAAAAGTAGCCAAGGAAATTTTACAGGAAAGTGGAGAATATATAAATAGCTCTATATTTAGCTTGCTCACAGAGACACCGTGCAAGCGAACTCCGGCAGAGTTTTCTTATGTTTTAGTCTTAAACTATGAGAGTATTCAGTACTTTGTCTAGCCTATTTTTAAACACATTTACACTTTGACTGGAAACAACCTCTGAGGGAAGTTGGTTCCAGATATTAACTATTTCATAGGAAAAGAAATTTCCGCAGACTGAGGTCCTAAATGTCTTTACACACTCAAATAGTGTGCAAGATTTCGTCTACCCTTTTCTTGAACTGATCCACAGAGGAACTGTTCACAACTTCCGAAGGTAAACCTGTTCCATGTGTCACAGATCTTATACGTAAAGTAATTCCCACACACACTAGTCCTAAACCGTTTCAAATCCAACTTCCAACCATTGTTGCGAGTTGGGTTATCATTTAAACTAAACATACTTCTAAAATAGACATCGTTGAACCCGCGTAAGAGCTTGAAAACCTCGATCAGTTGACCGCGCAGCCTCCGAGTTTCAAGCGAAAACAAGTTCAGGGCGCGTAACCGTCGATTGTAGCCCATATGCCTAACGGAAGGGATTAACTTTGTGGCCCTCGCCTGCACTCGCTCCAGCCTCTCAATATCTTTCCTGAGGGTGGGCGACCAGAACTGCACAGCATACTCCAGGTGCGGCCGAACAAGGGAATTGTACAGTGAGAGCACAATCTCCTTGTTCCGAAACTGAAATTGCCTCCTGATATAACCCAATAGTTTCTGGGCTTTCTTTTCCACCTCTACGCACTGTTTCGTAAAGTTAAGGTCGCTACTAATTAGCACACCCAAGTCCTTTTCTAAATCAGTCACCTCGATATTACTACCCAACATCGAGTAGTCCGACTTGGGATTGGCGTAGCCAATGTGCATCACTTTGCATTTACCCAAGTTAAACGGCATTTGCCATTTTTCGGACCTCTCTCCTATCCTACCTAGGTCCGCACGCAGTTCCTCGATCGCCTCGGGCGTCCCAACATTGGCCCCAAGCTTGGTGTCATCAGCGAATTTGGCGATCCGACTGACGATGCCACCGTCGATATCATTTATGTAAATGATAAACAACAGTGGCCCCAAAACGGAACCCTGAGGAACCCCACTAGTGACCGAGGCCCAACCCGAACTAGCCCCTTTAATTACCACCCTCTGCCGCCTATTCCTCAGCCAGTTTTCAATCCACCTACCTATTTCCCCACCGATACCCAGCGCGCGCACTTTCGCCATTAGCCGGCGGTGAGGTACCTTATCAAAGGCTTTCTGAAAGTTGAGATAAAGTATATCAATCGCCCTACTCTTATCGTACTCACTCAACATGACGTGGAAAAACTCGAGCAAGTTGGTGAGACACGACCTATGCCGTCTAAACCCATGTTGGGAGTCCCAAGCAGCTTGTAGGAATCCAAATGGTCAACGATCCTATCAGCTATTATCCTTTCTAATAATTTACCTACAACTGAAGTGAGACTAATGGGACGATAGTTCCCTGGACTTTCGTGATCCCCTTTCTTAAAGATAGGGGTCACGTTGGCCTCCCTCCAGTCACCAGGCACCTGGCCCATCTCCAACGATTTGTTGAAGACTGTAGCCAGGTGGGGAGCTACCTGGTCGCGCACTTCTCGCAACACTCTGGGGAGAAACTGGTCTGGCCCAGGAGCCTTAAACGCGCTCAGTTTGTCTATTCTATCAGCAACGACTGTCGCGGTACATCTAACACTATCCAGGCCAGCACCTTCGTGCCTCACGCCTGGCTCGGGGATGACGTGGGTATCCTCCCTGGTGAACACTCCCGCAAAGTACTCATTAAGCACATTAGCGATGTCCGCGTCGGAGGTCCGCAGAACGCCGCTTCCGTCCTTTAACGGACCTATCATGCTTCTAATGGACTTTCTACTATTAACATAACTGAAGAATTCCTTAGGGTTCCCCTTGCAGAGGCTTGCCACCCGTAGTTCTTCGTTACGTTTCGCTAGCCTAACCTTCGCCTTCACTTCCCTAGAGAGAGAGAGAGAGAGAGAGAGAGAGAGAGAGAGAGAGAATAAAATTAAGTAAATATAAAAATATATTGCCAAATGCGCGCGCGCACGCACACACACACACATTTTTCATTATATTTTAACCCCCAAACGTATTACAAATTAGGTATACTGGAATAGGAAGAGCTTATTTTACTGATGTGATGATTTGCACTGCATGGCATCAGCAAGCCGTGTGTAGTACGGATTGTAGCTGCTGATTGCTAGCCTCAAACAAGCATCCAGGTGATCATTTGTCAGAGTGGCTCGGTATTTTGATTTGATGATATTCATGTGTGAGAACGTTGACTCACAAAGGTAGGTTGATCCAAAAAAAGCTGTCAAGTACATGGCACTTTTTCTGACATTCGGATACTTTTCTTCAAGAAGTAGGTGCCAAAAGTTTCCTTCTGAAGACCTGGATTTGATTTGAATGTCATTTCGCAGGGTCAAAATTTCATTCTCGATTGCAGATATGTCCATATTAAACAATAAGGCCATTTTTGATGCAATATCATCAATGTCAAAGTTTGCACCAAATGGGAAGCACATGAATGTTGCTACAGGTTCTAGTGTTGCTAAGTCTTGGAACCGTCTGTTGAAGTCTGTAATAACATTCTGCAACTGTTCAACGTATCTAACACTGTCAAATTGGTCGCATTCTTTCCCCTGACTTTCCAGCTCTGACACGTTTTTGAAGTTCCGCAGTTGGTGTCGCTGCAGCTGTGAGGATACCAGTTCTAGTTTTTGTTTAAAAGCATTCACTGAGGTAATCATTTCAACAATAGTTTTGTTTTTACTTTGCAACTCTAAGTTTAGCTGATTTAGAAAAGCAGTGGTGTCAGTCAAAAAAGCTAAAACTAACAGCCACACTTCGTCTTCCAACTCTTTATAATGTTTTTTAACTTCAGAAAGTCTTTAATTTCAGTTGAGAGTTCCCTAAACCTCTGCAGGAATTTACCTCTACTTAGTCACCTGACATCAGTGTGCAACAAAAGGTAAGTGCGTTCTGCTATATTTTCTTTTAGCTGAGACTGGAAGAGACGCATTTGTAGACTTCTCGCCCGAATAGAACATACAATCTTATGTGAAATATCCATAATTTCTTTAATATTCAACATTTTACCACACAATGCTTGTTGGTGAATTATGCAGTGATAATTAAAGTAGTTTCGAAACCTTTTGTCACTTTTGCACAGGGCGATGAACCCATTGGAGCGGCCAGTCATAGCAGGTGATCCGTCAGTTATGCTCACAAGCTTGTGAAGTGGGAATTGCGTCGTTAACAAACTCACTGAATGCATGAAAAATGTCTTCACCTCGAGTTTTCCCTCTTAAAGGTAGGATTTTAAGCAGTTCTTCTTTGGCAGTCATATCTTTAAACACGATTCTAATAAAAATGCATAACTGATGTGTCGATCACATCTTTCGAGTCATCAAACTGAAGTGAAAGGAACACGCAGTCATGCATGTCTTTCTTCAGTTGTTCCACCAAATTCTCATCCATTACTTCACAACGCCGCATCACAGTTTTCTGTATAGCTAAAGCTGGTTAATAGCAGACAATATTTCCGATTTATTATTGAAATTCTGAAACAACGACTCTGCTGCCTCTGTAAATGCTTCTTTGAATATTTCTCCATCCTGAAAAGGTTTCTTGTGTTTCGCAAGTGCACGGCTCACCCGAAATGACGCAATCGTTGCTGCTTCCGATTTTGTGCTAGGCCCTGTATATATAGACTACTGAGCACTAAGTTGAGACTTAAGTTCATTGACTTTTCTCTTACGTAGTTCACTTTCAGCTGGGAAATCACCGTCATACCGCTTGTGAATATTTTTAAAATGACTCTTAATTCCCCTTTTTGACGAAAGCGACACATGCATGGCAAATTAAAAACACACATTTGGAATTTTTCATCGTAAAAAAACATGCCGTCTCCCACTCATTGTGAAAGTTGTAAGTTTTTTTGTTTTTTTTGTTTCTTGGTACTTGGTCCACCACTCATTTTAAGGGCGTTAATGCAATTGGACTGGAGACTGTCCTTTACCACCGATTATTCCAAATGACTGACCCGTCACTTAAGTGACATGCTCATAACAGCTCAGCTTACCGCGGTATGAAATTTTGGCAAAAATTAAAGTTAGAGGTATCATTTTCTATGACTATTTTTTTTGTTAAATGACTGGTAAACACAAAGATAAAACATAAATGTTGCTACCGATAATGGAGGTGATAACATAAAGAACGCTAATTTTTGGTAGTGGCGGTCGGATTGTGTGCTCGTTAGTATTATGAAATGTAAGGTCTGTTGCTAGGCTAAGCTACTGGTCATTATGTGATCTACTAAAAATTGCTCTGCGATCTACTGGTAGATCGCGATCGACGTTTTGGCCACCCCTGGCTTAGAGGATAAACGGCAGGACTCATGGATCGCTTGGATAATCGGGTGGGTTGATTTTTTTAATTCCTTGCATTAGAGTGTATTGAGCACGTCTTGTTACCTCCAGGAAGCTCGAGACATTGCGGGTAGCAAACATTTGCGAAGCTGAGCATCTCGGGGATAATTTATGCAAGAGTCTAAAAGACCTGTTGTACAGCAAATTTAGGGTTCTGCCAGAACCTTTTTTATAATTCACCCAGAGTTGCTGCTGTATATATTACTGCAGAAAGTACGAAAGTGTGTCTTTTGCTTCACTTGTACAGAACCGAAAGTTCCTTATAGTCATATTCGCTTCAACACAAAAGCTTCGAGATTGTTTTCTTTAGACATCGATTGGTGGTTGTATCGGTATCGGGCCAATATATCGGTATCGATACTGATGGTTAGTAGCTACCAATACCGATAGTTTTTTGTTTCTAAGAATTAAAAAAAACGGGCGTTTTCCAAATAGAAACTTCCCGGCTGTTCGAGAAGTTACGTGTGTGTTCGCGATTTATCCCGACGTTTCTAGAAATTTCGATGACTCATTACTGCTCTATATAAAGCGAGCCCGTAACCATCGCGGCGTCATTTCCTCAGTTCGCAAGTTGTGAATTAGTTCAACAGTGAGTAATAATTTTTGTAAATTTATTAACTGCTGGTATAAATTTATTCACTTTTGCTTTAGTGGGAGTGACAATGCCAAGCATTGTGTGGAAGTTTTTCACTGCTTCAAGCACTAATGGAAAACAGGCGATCTGCAATTTGTGCGGTGTCTCCGTCTCTCGTGGAGGAACAAGCGCAAGTACCTTCTCTACATCGAACCTGAGGAGTCACCTTATCAACAAGCACAAGACTGAGTTTGATGAAGCCAATAAGAGTCAATGTACAACTTCTGCTACTAATTCTGGTGAGAAGATTCATGAAAATCTGTAAAGGGATTTTCAAACATTCTCAGAGAGAATTCGCAGTTGCTCAAAGCCCCAACATCCTAGTGGCCCCAAAAATGATGAATTCAATAAAAATTTAGGAAGTCTAAATATTTGTTGTTTTTAATGTATGTTTCGGGTCCCTAAATTTTAGCCTGCCCAGGGCCCACAAAAGTTGCTAAGATGTTGCTATTATATAAAAAGTTGCTATATATAAAGTTTGATTTCAAGTTTCAACACGATTTACGAATTTATTGTAATATCAAAGTCTCCCTGAAATTGCCGTTTTCTATTTGTTTATAATTTCCCCCAATCAGAATTAAGATACAACTAAAGTAAATTTAATTCTCTTTGTTAACTAACTTAGTTTCTATTTATTAAAAAATATTAAATATCTAAAACTTTATATATATATATATATATATATATATATATATATATATATATATATAGAAATATTTATATGTATATATATATATATATATATATAGAAATTTTATGTGTATATATATATATATATAGAAATATTTATGTGTATATATATATATAGAAATATTTATATGATATATATATATATATATAGAAATATTTATATGTATATATATATATATATAGAAATATTTATATGTATATATATAGAAATATTTATATGTATATATATATATATAGAAATATTTATATGTATATATATATATATATATATATAGAAATATTTATATGTATATATATATATATATAGAAATATTTATATGTTGTGTTATATATATATATATATATAGAAATATTTATATGTTGTATATATATATATATATATATATATATACATACACGTATATATATCAGTGGCGACTCCAGTTCTTCAAGACTACTCGGGCTCTTTTTAAATTTTCAAGTCCACATATGAGCCGACATTTAAATGCATGACAATAACTTAAGATTATCAATAAAATAAATAAATACATACCTCGGTAAAAAAAATTATTTGAATTTTATTTACTTGAACATGAAGTACCAAGCGTCTCGGTTTTAAAGCAAATTTCTTTAATATTCGGTCATGTAATTCCTTTTTGCTTTCTAAATCAATAAGTATTTCTTTTTCAATTGAAATCCTAGCCTGAGGCAGTTGAAGGCACGCTTATCGAAATGTAAAAAGTTACCATATATCGCCAGAATTAAAAACTGCCTCTACACGGCCGAAGGATATAAGCCCGAGTCGAAATGTTTTTTTCTTTATAAAAAAAATTAATAGGAGGAAAAACGTATTTTATTTAATGAGAATTAGAAGAAGAACTATTATGTAACCGTGTGCAAGCAAATAATTATTCATTAAAAGAACTTTAAATATACGATATTACTTATACTTTCTCGGGCGTAATGTCTTGCGCCCGAGTAAAGGATCTTAAAGATTACACGAAAACTTAATGTGTCAATATAGTTTTTTATAGGTAGTAAGGGTATCTAAATGCGCTCAAAATTTGCTTGCGTGACGAAGGCTAGACAAAAAAATGGTAACATACTACCAGCCAAAAACCATTTTTACAATTTGTATTTAAAACTTCTTTAAAACTTAAATCTATAATTACACAATTTTATCTCTCATGCTTCTCCTTGCCCCTTGCCTCTCGGGCTCAGCCCGAGAAGCCCGAGTGCAGGAGTCGCCACTGATATATATATATATATATATATTTTTTTTTTCTCTCTCTCTCTGAGACATGCCTGGAACTTCTTCCGCCACGGCTATCCAATCCATTAAGGTCGCGTTTACCAAATCCATTCCATACGCTCATAATGACCGAAAGATGATTGATCTTGACCGGAAGGTGGCAGAGATGATCTGCATCGACCATCAGCCCTTCGCATGTGTCGAACGGGTAGGATTTAGGCGACTACTTCAGGCTGCCGAACCTTATTCCAGACATGGCAGGCAGTGGCGTATCAAGGGAAGGGCGAGAGGGTCGACCGCCCCGAGCGGCACTTCCCGAGGGGCGGCAAGTTACTGTCAGGCGGGCGCAGTATGCAAAATTTTGGGTTTTTGTTTTAAAATGCAACTCTCCAACCCGTGCAAGAGGATGTACGCAAAGAATTTTTTGAAATCATGGATCGTTTATTAGCAGAAATTGAAAAACGCACAGTTTGTCTTAAAAACATGAATGATCGCTTTGAATTTCTGTCTCCTTCGTACCTTTTGAATCAGTCCAAAGATGAAGAAATTAATACCAAGGTCAATAATTTTTCTTCCATCTACAATGACATTAATCCAGGAAGTCTACTGGAAGAAATAAAGCGTTTGCGCAGACATTTGCTCAGTTTCAAAAGCATAAGCGTCGACGATGATCCAAAGAACTGGGATATGTTAAAACTACTTCAGTGGATCGTTAAATGGGATCTAGTGGAATCTTTGCCTCATATAACAATTGCCCTCCGGATCTGTCTAACTACATGCATGTCCGTGGCAAGTTGCGAACGAAGTTTCTCGAAACAAACTTATAAAAACTTACCTCAGGTCAACTATAAGTCAATCTAGACTGAGCAATTTGGCGATTATTTCAATTGAACGCGAAGTTGCAGAGACAATGGACATAGAAAAAATCATTCATGAATTTTCTGTTATGAAAGTCCGAAAATTTAACTAGGCATTATACATTATATAGGTATTGTTAAAATTATGTACGGTACATTATGTAGTATTGTTAAAATTGAAGTTGCTTTATTTAAGTTTTTCTTCCAATAAAAGTTTTGTTTAGAAGTGTATTTTTGTAAAGGAATTGTTTTTAAAATTGAAAATTGCTGCGGGGGGGGGGGGGGCGTTGGCATTTTCGCCCCGAGCGGCAAAAAGTATTGGTACGCCTCTGGTGGCAGGCAAGGTGAAGGGCAAGATCGAGGAACTGATGTCACAAATGAAGGAAGAGAAGAGGAAATTCTCCTTCACCACGGACATATGGAGCAGTCGAACAAGTGACTCATATACAAGCTTGACCTGTCACTTCGTCGGCCCAAACTTCGTGCGCAAAAACATCATGTTGAATGTGTGTCTTCAACAAGGATCATACAGCAGAAAAAATTTCCGCCAAAGTTCAAGAAATGATTCAAAGTTGGGGACTGTCCGAAGAAGACACTTTTATGATCATGAGATATAATACATCTAACATGCGAGCCGCTTTCAGACAAACAGGAATGGATAGTTTCGGTTGTTTGGCTCACACACTCGAACTGGTGATAAAGGATGGCTGCTTGAACCTCCCGAGCGTGGCTAATCTTTTGACAACGGCTCGGAAAATCGTCGTTCATTTTCGCTACTCTCCGCAAGCGACGCAGCGCCTACATCAAATTCAACGAAGAACTAACTTGCCTCAACTGAAGCTGATTCAAGATGTGCCAACCAGATGGAATTACACGCTGGAAATGTTGCAGCGACTCTTTTCCAAAAAGCAAGCTATCACTGAATATGACGTCGAATGGTCCCTGGAAAATACGTTGACTTCACCGCAATGGAAGCTAATTGACGTGCTTGCTGTCTTCAAAACTGCAACGCTCAAAATCAGTGAGGAAAACTCGCTTTTATCAGAAGTTTTACCTACAGTCAAATCTCTGTCAAAAGGAATCTGTGCAGCGTGCTCAGTAAATGATGCTGGTGTCAAGATTCTGAAGAGCCAGCTGGGCGAATCTCTCGAACAAAGATTTCGAGAGCATAATTCAAATGAGAAACTGCTGCTAGCCACAGCAGTTGATCCCCGATTCAAAGGAGCTGGGTTGACAGACGACGACATGCGAGAAAAGGCCAAGGAATTGTTGAGACAAGAGATACGCAGTCACATGGAGGGGGCCCAATTGCCGTGAAACGCCGCCGAAGTGGTCCGGTTTCTCCGTTCAAGAAAATCGCTCTTTGGGAAAACCTTTCCGATTCAGAAGGTGGCGATCTCGACGGTCACGTTCGTCCTATTCTAGTTGAAGAACCCCAAACGAGGGATACGGACACGAGGTTCACTGTCCCAGACGCACGAGTGGAAGCAGCCCTGGACGCCTATTGGTCGCAACCTCGGATCGCTGGGGATAGGGATCCATTTTTTTTCTGGCGAGAACATTCTGCTGATTTCCCGGACATTGCCAAAGTTGCTGAGAAGTGCATGAGCTGTCCCTCTGGATTAGTTGACTGAACGGCTTTTCTCAACGGCTGGAGATGTTATCAATGCGAAACCAGCCATCATCACCCCAATCAACTCCAAAAATCTGAAGTTCCTCAATTTTGATTACTGAGTGAACTGTTATTTTGAGTTACACTCTTTGAAATACAATTTTTTAATTACATATTGTTTCCATCACATAACTTTTATTTTGTGAATTCCATTTCTTCAAATATATGTGTAGAATTACAGTACATGTGTCGAATTACACACACTGAATCATATTTTGATATTTTAGACAGATATCGGTATCAGCCGATACTTTGTTCTACCTATCGGTATCGGTACCGATACTTTGGGAATACTCTCGGTCGGGCCCTAATTTTCTTATATCTGAGTCATCACTCGAGGAACTGGTAATAGTTTAACCCAAATATTTAAACTCTTGTACTTCCTCAATTACTTCACTTTTCATTTTAAACCTAATATCACCTGGCTGATTACAGCTTTTAGGAGGAAACTATATAACCTTAGTTTTTGTAACATTAAAAAGAATATCATGTTTCAGCGAATACACTTCGCAGACTTTTAGTCGCCGATCCCAGACCTTTAACAGAGGGACTTATTTATAACACCATATCACCGGCATAAACTAAGTTATTTATCCTTGTGTTATCTATACAACATCCCACTGTTGCCTCATTAAGTGAAGCAATTAATCCGTCAATATACACATTAAACAGCATAGGGGAGAGCACGGAGCCTTGTCTCACCCCGCAAGAGGAGCCAAAACATACGGATAGTACATTGCCCCACCTAATGGTAAAAGATTGGTGGGAATACAAAAATTTCAATAAATTTAATATGTACAATTGTACATGGGAACCTTCCTTTCTAGTTTTTTAAATAAAATATTGTGGTTCACTCCATCATATGCCTCACTTATATCTAGGAAGCAGCCAGTGGTGTAGTGCTAAATAAAGAAGTGAGGGAACGCATTTTGAAAGTGTTACTCAGATGCAGGGGGACAATGGCGAGCGCGGCGAGCCCATACAGCTGGGGGTCCGGGGGCACTGTAAGCCCCCCGGGAAATCTTTTGAAATCTGACCAATTTCAGGGATATTTTGAGGTCATATGCACTGGATATTAGGATATATTCCAAGGTTGAAGATGCAGTATTTCCAGTGTCATTAGATATACGACATCCAGTACGATCAATAAAAATAGCTAACAACTGGAATGATTAACTAAAAAAAAGTTAACAACTGGTACGCCGTGGTGACTGTTTCACCAGATCTTTATAGGCTAGCATTGCCTCAGTCGAAGCTAAAAGAAATGAAGCAGTTAATGATTCTTTCTCATATTTCTTCTAGGGGTGGGAATTAAAATTTCATGACGTTAGAGATTTGTAAGTTCGGATTTATTTGAAATAGTGAGGGAACGCCGTTCCGTCTACCAAAAAAAGTAAGGGAACGCCGTTCCCACGCGTTCCATTCAGAAAAAGAGAAGAGAGACTCACCATCATCATCATCCGCCGGCCACTGCCGACAAGTCAGAAAAATAGTCGGAGAAAATAGGAAAGGGATGAAAGATGAAAATAAGTAAAATAAGAACGCTTACAAACCATGCAAACACAGTCTTAACTCACAGTCATACCATGCAAACTACAGACATGCAAATAGAGAGAGTTACAGACATGCAAGTAGAGAGAGTTACAGACATGCAAGTAAGGAGACGATAAGAAAAAAAAAAAGTAGGTAAAGTTAAACAAAAAGTGGGTTAGTTTACTCTACGAGCTACATCTACGTTCATGTTAGTCTAATTTTTTTTTTAAATTTTATTGCTGGCATCAGACGCTGGCATGTCACAAGCTGGCATTAATCGTCAACAGACTCACCCTCGACCACCACTCCCAGAGCTCCTGTTACTAATTGTTTTTTATTTTAAACAACGTTAATATTTTTAAAATGCCTATCTAAACGGTTCTTAAACATATTAACGCTGGTAGAGTGAACGACTGACGCGGGAAGATTATTCCATTTATCAATTACGTTAAAAGTAAAGAAGTTTTTAGCGATATTAATAATGAAACGTCTGCCACGCAACTTAAATCCGTTATTACGAGTATTGCTATTATCGAAAGTGAACAGTGTCAAAATTTACGTTATCGATGTTATTAACGATTTTGAAAACTTCAATAAGCTCCCCTCTTAATCCCCTAGTTTCGAGTGAATGCAAGTCTAACACTTTAATCCTATCTTCATAAGGCTTGTTGCGCAATGACGGAATTAGTTTCGTGACACGACGCTGAACCCATTCTAACCTATCAATATCCTCGCGCAAGTACGGGCACGAAAACTGAACGGCATATTCTAAATGAGGCCTGACTAGGGACTTGTAAAGGGACAATATAATAGCCTTCGATTTAAATTCGAAATTACGCGCTATGAAGCCTAACATCCTATTAGCTTTTGCGCAAGACTCCAGGCACTGGTTCCTAACCTTTAAATCCTTAGATAGGCTTACGCCTAAATCTACTTCCTCGTCAACGCTCGCTAACTCTCTACCATCCATCGTGTACGTGTAATTATTGTTACGAAAACCTATATGCAAAACTTTACATTTGTCTACATTAAATTGCATCTGCCACTTATTCGTCCACTCCATAATCCTATTTACATCGTCCTCGTTAACAACCCTACCGCCTATTTTAGTATCGTCCGCGAATTTTGACACGTTACTAGTCAATCCTACATCTATGTTGTTAATGTAGATTACGAATAGCAATGGGCCTAACACTGAACCCTGTGGGATACCGCTACCTACATCCAAGTAGGTACCATTAACTACCATTAACAACGACCCTCTGTCTCCTAGCACGAAGCCATTCCTCTAACCAGTTAGCTACCTGACCGCGTATACCGTGCGCTTTAACCTTCGCAATTAATCTTCTATGCGGAAGTGTATCGAACGCCTTTTTAAAAAAATAAATAACGTCAGCCGCTCTATGCCTATCGTATTTGCGCACTATTTCGTTCTAAAATTCTAACAAATTAGTTAAACAAGACCTATGGCGTCGAAATCCATGCTGACTACTATTAATCAAATCTCTACTTTCTAAGTGATCGATGATACGATCCCTAACTACGGATTCCAAAAGTTTACCGACAATTGACGTTAAGCTAATAGGCCTATAATTGCTAGCTAGTGTGCGGTCGCCTTTTTAAAAAATAGGCGTAACGTTAGCTAATTTGAAGTCTTCAGGAATAATCCCCGTTTCGAGTGACTGATTAAAAATCTTCGTTAAGGGGCCTACAATAACGTCTTTCAAATCTTTCAAATGCCTGGGATAAAAAGGGTCAGGGCCTGGAGCATTGCTAACTTTTAGCCTATCGATATAATGTGCAATCTCACCCTCGTAAACAGTTATTTCATCCAAAATAGTCTCGCTACTAAATGGAACGATATCATCCACGTCGGGGACATTATTTACGTCTTCTATGATAAAAACTGTCGCAAAAAAGTTATTGAAAATACCCGCCATCGCCTCAGCGTCAGAAGCCAAAGCGCTGTTAACATCCACTAGAGGGCCTATGTTATCTTTTATCGGCTTACGATTATTGACGTATTCAAAAAACTTTTTTGGATTATGTTTACTATCCGCAGCTATAAGTATCTCTAAATTACTCCTAGCATTCCTAAGTGATCTTTTAACCTGACGTCTAAGCTCGATATATCTATTAAAGTTAGCTGCCGTGCCATTGCACTTATAAGTCTATACGCTCTGTTACGCTCGTTTATGAACTCGCCTATTTCCCTAGTCCACCATTTGGGCCTACCATGATTTCTAGCGCGCTTGGGCCTACGAGGAATAAACTCCCTTTCAATATTCCTAAAACTTTCTTTAAACGCCTCCCAATGCAAATTTGTGTCATTACCCATAAATAAGTTATCCCAGTCCACTATCATCCTATCCGCAAAACTATCAAAATTAGCCCTACGAAAATCAGGGACTTCTATTACGTTACTATCCTTAGTGTTTTATATCGATAACTTAAAACTAACAATTTGATGATCACATCCTAAACTCTCGCCTACTTCTAAACCATCGACTATATTTTCGCCGTTCGTCATCACCAAATCTAAAATATTGTCACCGCGCGTTGGTTCGGTAACTATCTGTCGTAAAAAAATATCCTCCATGAACTCAATCAATCTCAAACCCTCCTCATTACCAGTAAAAGTCTCGTAATTAACATTAGGGCAGTTAAAGTCTCCGACAATTAAACTATTCCGACTGTCAATAAAGTTACCAAGAAGTGAGTAAAATCTAGTATCGGTGTCGAAGGGTTGAACGGGAGGTCTATAAACAACAAAATTAAAACTAATACTACGCGCCCTAACTTCAACGCATATCGCATTAATTGCTGCCGGAAAATCTATCTTAACCTCGATAGCACTAAGGGAATTACGAATGTACAGCAAAACGCCGCCACCAAACCTATGTAGCCTATCATTAGTAAAGAGTTTAAAACCCGGTATATCAAGTTCCCCCAACAAGTCCCGAGTCACGGTATTTAACCACGTTTCAGTGATAGCAACTATATCGTAGTTGTCGGAATAAATTATCGCCTTAAATTCGTTTAATTTATTTCTAATACTACGCGTTACAATAAAAGACGTTTAAGTTATTTTTTACCACGGGCATGCGTCTAAAACTATTTTTCACGTCGGACCCGCGTTCCCCGGACCCACAAGTTTAAAGAAGGCTTCGACCTATACAGCTTTCGCAAGTTTTCGTCCATTAACCTACCTAGCCTAGCATTACCTATTTCATTAAAATGCACCCCCATCTTTTATAAAAAGGCTAGGATCACTGAATTCGGACCACAGCTTTACGAAGGGTACATTTTCCTCAGCACAAATCTCTTCTAATTTATTATTAAAAAATATTGTTTTTGACGTAATCCTAAGACCCAACCCGTGCCTAGGGGTAATACCTAGAACTAAAGACCTATCTGACCTCGCCTTCAGGGACCTAATTAATAGTGATGGGACGATTAATCGGAATCGGAAGAATCGAGCATTTTTCAGGAATCGGAATCGGAATCGAGAGAATTGTACCATGATTTCCGATTCTTAAAACGATTCTTTAACTTTTAATAACAAAATTAATTAATTTATTATCTTTTCAAAAGAGAGGTGGCGGTAGCGAAAGTGATACGAAAGGAAAGCGGAAGGTGTGTGGGGGTTTTCGTTTAACGGTTCTCTTGAAGCCACCCTGGTGCTAATATTGCTGCAGGGGTTGCACAAGCTGAATATGAATCATTACCATGTTTTTTACACACCTTACAGTTAGTCCTTAATGATGCCATCTTTGAGCAAAGATATGTGAAGGATATTATATCTGTATGCAAGCAAATAGTTGGTCATTTTAACCACTCACCACCAGCATTTGCAAGATACGAGAACTATCAAAAAAGATTCAATTTGCCACAACATAGATTCATTCAGGATATTCAACCAAGATGGAATAGCCAATATTACATACTTTCCAGAGTTTTTTGAGCAAAAAACTGCCCTCATTGCATACTGCAGTGATCATCCAAAACCAGCATATTTGGAAACAAATCAATGGAAAATTTTAGAGAAATTGCTCAAAATACTCAAGCATTTTGTTGATTGTACAAATTTTTTAAGTAGCAGAGAAGCAATTGCCTCTGCCATAATCCCAAACATGAAAGTCGTTTGTCATTTTTTTGATACAGGTGAAGAAAAGGGACTGTTTGGAGGACTAGGCTCAACATTATCAGCATGGAAAGCTTCTGTTAAGACTAGATTTAACACTTAAAGGACAAGAACCTCATACTAGCAACATATCTTGATCCACGCTTCAAAATACATTCCTTGAAGATGAATATGATAATCAGAACGTTGAAGAAATTATTGTGCAGTGGCTGTGTGAAGATATATGCTCTATAAATAACAGCAAATCTGTTACTGGTCACATTTCTCAAGCCACAGACTCTTCTGAGCTATCAGATGACAAAAGTGATAATGAAAATGCTTTCAACTTCAGTTTTGAAAGTTGTTTTTCTGAGATCAAGAAGAAAAAGAAATTAGCAAAGGGAGAACCAAATGCCAAATCAAACGCAGACTCTCTAGGCAAGAAGCTTGAAGAAAGAGAAACTCTAAAAAATTAAATGATTAAATATCAAGGCTTGAAAATGATAAATAATGACGAGAGCCCATTACAGTGGTGGTATGTTAATAAAGACAGCTTTCCTAATATGACTCTTCTAGCTAGAAAATATTTATGTGCACCCCCCCTCTTCAGTTGAAAGTGAAAGGGTATTCAGTGTTGGTGGTAATATATATTCACCAAAAGAAATAGAATGCGAACAGAAACAGGAGATATGCTAATGTTTTTGCATTATAATTTAAGGGTCCTGGGTTTTGAATACAATAAATTCTTACTTATTCACTTATTTATTTGCATTTGTAGGCTAAGGAGTAAGGATTGCTTTTTGAGTAAAGGATTTTTTAAACTTTTAATTGAACCAGTTTTGCAATGTAAACTTTAAAATTTAAATGAAAGAGGATAACAATTTTATTTTTATTGTATTGTAACTATACATTAAAACATGTATATCCATGATGTGTAATCAAGAAGATTAAAATGAATTGTTACAACTTACAGTTGATTTTTATTTTTAAACCAATCTATTATAATTTATATTACCATACTCCTAATGTAAATAGTTAATCTTACCAGAGTAAAATATGACAATTTCCAGAAAAACAAGTTTAGAATTATATTTAAAAATATTGAGAATCGGAATCGAGACTTTTTAGTGGTATCGGAATCGTTAAAAATTTTGGTATCGTCCCATCACTACTAATTAACCCCCTATACCTCTCCAAAAGTTCAGGCACTCTCGTATCGGGCCTATGCGAGTCGTTGCCTCCTACCATCGTCACCAACATCGAGTGACGGGAGGCAACGTCAATCCTATCCACTTCGTCTCGAACTCTGTCAACCCTGGCCCCTGGGAGACAGACCCTCCTCCTCTTGGTTGGATGCCGTTCAACGAACTCTTTGTGCATGTGGCGCACTAAAGAGTCCCCAATTAAAATAGTTTCCCTCATTCACGTCCCTTTCCAGATGGGCGAAAGGGTTCGAAACATCGATAAGGGGGGTGGACTCCTATCACCTAACGTACGCGGCCTAGCTCCACCCTTAACTTCTCTAAATCCCTCCCCATCTACTACTCTCGGACCAACCTTAACCCCTTCCTCAACTCTATCCAACCTTCCCGACAAGCTACCTAAACTAGAAACTAGGTTACGCACCTCACCCTTCAAATTACTAACGTCTTCAACGTTAGTATTGGTTCGGCTTTCGTCAACCGTAGCCCTACCCCTGCCCTCATCAAGCGTTACAAGTCTTTCCATTACCTCACGTACACTGCGTTTTATGTCAACTATTTCCTCCATTAACTCGCAAAAGAAACAAACTGATCTCTCGGTAATCGCCATAGGACCGCCGTTATAATCTTTAAATTCCGAATAGCACCGGTTTACCCTACACCTAACACGACGCTTTCTGCGACGGCAACGCGCAGTTAAAAATTAGCTTATAACCGTCACAAGTTTAAGTTAAATTAAGCCGGCACGCTATAAAAACTTCTAAATCGCTAAAAACCACTAATATTCAATTACTTAACTATAATAATATGAATATAAACGCAAGTATATAAAATTAAAAACTTTCCAAAAGTAAAATTCTTAGCAATAAGCAAAAGTAGATGCAATATCAGGGAGCTCAGGAACTCCGCAGGGATATGGCTATGAGCAAGCATGGCTGATAAGAGCAATGATATATACAGACATACTACTTCATTGGTATATTTTAAGTGCTCATTCGATAGGTCATCTACCCCTGACGCAGAACCAGTCTTTAACTCTTTAATTAACCTCTTTACTTAAGGAAGTGATATCAAAGTATTTTCACTTCTCCTTCCCACAGGCGTTTTCGCTGCAATCCATCTTAAGATTATCCCTACTCACACTATTAAGAATGTTAGAGTAGTGGTTTTTCCACAGCTTTGCAATTTCATCCTCCCCCGACACCCCATCGATTGTCAGAGGGAGGACACTTTTGACACCCGTTTGATTCTTACATCATACATACATACATATATATTCGAATCAAGATAATGTACACACATTTCTCCTGTCTATGACCTCCAATCTTTCAAACGCAGAGTGTCCAGGCATCTCAAAAACCCTGAACCTTTATTTTGGCTCTTCTTCTATGGTGGGCGCTTTTGCGGGGATTGCCCTTCGCCCCTCCTCCCTGCATAAAAATAATAAAATCATTTGTTTGTATCCGTGTTAATAAACTATTATCCATTAACAGTTTCATATTTTGTGAAGGACAACCAGAATGGTTCAAGGACTACCAACTTTGCAAATTTGTTAGTGTTGCAGACAAGTGTTTCAAATAGCTTAAATCGCATGCTGCTAATGAAATTAAGCTGTCACTTTCGTGCCTTCCAAACATTGTAAAGTTTGTCACAGTAAATTGTAACTGTTTATTTGCTTGTTCACGTCCTATATTTTGAGTTTCGATTTTTGAAAAAAGTGATTCGAAGCGAATATTATATCAACAGAGATGCAGCATAAAGACTGCAGATAACAGTAATGCCTTTTTTCGCGTTTATATGAATGCGAACACCATATTGATTTTGAAAATGCTTCGTAATCTCTCCTAACAATCACACCTTTGAAAATAAACATATATGAATCAATAGTATTACAAAATACTGAACATTTTAAATTAAATAATGGTTCTTTCCCCTTGGCAAATTTATTCAATAACTTTCTCAAGAAATTTCCCCAAAACAAACGTATTTCTTATTATTTTTCTTTTTATGGTAGGGGAGGAGGGGTAAATGATCATTCGCGAGGAACTGTTTAAAGTTCTTCCACTTCTTGCAGGCTCAGACATTGTACCACGCTCATTTAATAAAGACTTCTAATAGGACTGATAGCGAACCGTGATGTTTGGTAAGCTCTATCCCGTTTTCAAGTGGTACATACGTTTTATGTCGTTTAATCACTTAAGCAATTTAAGGTCAATTTTCTTGTTGCGGGCTTAAGGCCAGGAATGACCCAAGGCTAGAACAGGAGGGCGCTAGGCCCTAGCCACAGTCACCGCCATGCCAGTATGGATGGAATACAGCAATGAAGAACGTATCTTGTATCGTGGGCAATTTCTTATAATAATTGTGAAGAAAGTTTGAGTTTATTTCAACAAAAATATAACAAACCACCACCAAATGCAACCACTTTTCGATACTGGAAGCTCAAACGTTTCGAAACAGGGAGCCTGGTAAAAGATCGTTCAAGAAGCGGAAGGTCAGTAACGGCGACAGGAGACAGCAACAAAGAAAATGTTCTAGCCAGTTTTCAAGTCGAGCCAACAACTTCAACTAGAAAAGTCGCACAGGAATTGGGTATTTCCAAATTTTCAGTAGCAAAAATATTGAAATCACAGGAGTACCAAAATTA
This sequence comes from Bathynomus jamesi, assembly GCA_023014485.1. Lineage (NCBI taxonomy): Eukaryota > Metazoa > Arthropoda > Malacostraca > Isopoda > Cirolanidae > Bathynomus > Bathynomus jamesi. Next base: position 681,042 of record JAJOZX010000795.1, read on the forward strand.
CAAACCCATTTACTCTCAGCTCACATACGACGATGATTCTGATAGACGGCTACAGTTTGCTGAAACAATGAGACAAAAGTTCAACAGTAATCTAGATTTCGTTCGAAAGATCACATTTTCAAATTAATGCATGTTCGTTTTAACGAGTAAAGGAAAAACACAACGTTCATTACTGGGCGAAAAAATATTCCAAAATACGATTGGATAAACCCGTTCAAAACAGCAACACTAACAGTTTGGGCGTCCATTAGTTATTTAGGACTCGTTCCCTTTGACATATCGAGAGATCTGATGAATGGAAAAAGCTACTGCCAGGTATTGAGAGAAAGTTTTGCCATAGCTTACTAATGGCGTTGGCAGGAATTGGCTTTATGAACATGATTGAGCGCCGCCACATTACTCTGCAGCTGTCCGTGAGATTCTGGATATGAACGTTGATTTACTGTCGTTGAAGGAAGATGGGTTGGGCGGCAAGGTGGCATCGAGTGGCCAGCCAGATCACCTGATTTAATTGACCCCGTGAGATTTGTGGGTTTGGGCTTATTTGCGTGACAAACTCTACACTCCTGGTTTCATCCATGCAAATATGAATGCCCTTGGCCGCAGAATAGATGAACAATTGAAAAGGATCCCACTCGATAATTTATGTTCAAAGAACAATGAAGAGTTTCACAGAATCCACAAATGGATCATTGCGGATGGAGAACTCTTTGAAGATTAAATTACATTTTAACAAAATATTTGCATGAACAAAATTCTTACAGACTTTGATTTGTTTCATCATTTGAACACTCGTCTGTATAATGTTAACTAAATAGTTGTATGTATAAAATCCTTAAGAGACTTTTCTCCCACCCTATATATAAAAATGAAAAGGATGATCAACGCCCACATCAACATTATGAAGGTTTAATATCAGGCGTTTCGGAAGTCAAACTCACATCTTAAGTGGCTAAAAACAATAAAAAGTAAAAAAAAATATAAATATATATATATAAAAGATCGTGACCTTAGAAGAATGACATACTTTTGAGAAATTGCTAAAAATAATGGACGTTTCTTTAAAAGTGGTATAGAACACCGTCAAACACCATCTTGAAACATGGTCAACTAAAGACAAACAATGAAAAGGAAAGCCAAGAAAAACGACCAAATTTCCAGACCAGTACTTGAAGGTTACATGCCTAAGAGTAGAAGATAATCGAGTCGCAGTTTGGAGCAGGACTTTAATTCCTCACATGGCGCTAACGTTTCGGCAGCAACATTACGACGTCGACTGCAGGAGTTGCTGCCAAAAAAAAACGAACTAAGACCAGGAAACAAGTCTAAAAGAAGTCCGTACGTACGGGCGACAGGGTGATATATACAGGGTTGGGTCATTTGAGGGGTCCCGCGTCTTAAGGTACCTAAGCACCAAAATTAAAATTCGCCAGAAATCGCCTCCAAAATTCAACAATATTCTCGCAATAGTATCTGTTATTAATTGAGCTAGAACGTTCATTTTTGGCTAAATTAGAGTTCTAAGTAGGCTAATGAAGATGTTGAGTTTTTGGAATAGGTTTTCATATTTTATATATATTTTTAATTTTCTTATTATGCCGAACTTTTGGTGAACTTTTGGCTGGCGATAGAGGTGAAAAAAGTAGTTCGCTTCTTAAGGTTTTCAACCATACTTCTAGTGTCGTAAGGTCATTATAACCCAAACCACACGATAGAGGAAGGGTGAAAATAGTGATATCCATCAAAAACATGTTTTCGCCTGTGGTGGCGCTTAGGTACCTTAAGACGCGCGACCCCTCATTTATATTTGATACATTTCCTTAGAAATTTAAAATGTGTTCGATATAAATGACTCACCCTGTATAATAATGTGTGCTTCCAAGCAACAGTAAAGCATGGTGCGCCCGTGGTGCGGAGCCGAAAGTTCACCAGGAGTTGGCTCCCTTGTGAAAATTCGATGGTACCCTAACTAAAGAGAAGTACAAGCAAATTCTTCAATTTCATGCTGTGCCAGATGGAAAGCGTTTGAATCGACAAGGGCTTACCTTCCAACAAGATAACGCCCCCAAACAATCGGCACAGATTTAAAGAACATATTTGACATACGTATGCCTTTATGTATGGAATTATTCATTAAAATATATATATATATATACATACACATTTTAACTGCGAACAACACGCAGTATAATTAATGTAAAGAACGACGCTTGTGTAGAAGAGCGTCCGCACAAGAGAAAGAACGAACAAATGAAAAATGAGGCACCTCCCAGGAATCGAACCCGGGATCATCCAATTGCCGGTCGGACATGCTATCCACTACACCAAGGTCCTCGACTAATCAGAAGTCGTAATTCTCCTACATACGAGCGGAATCGAATGCCCTGAGGGGCACCTTCTCATGCCGGACATATAGACATTTTAACTGCAAACTGCGTGTTGTTTGCAGTTAAAATGTATATATGTACGGCATGAGAAGGTGCCCCCGCAGGGCATTCGATTCCGCTCGTATGTAGGAGAATTATGAATTCTGATTGGTCGAGGACCCTGGTGTAGTGGATAGCATGTCCGACCGGCAATTGGATGATCCCGGGTTCGATTCCTGGGAGGTGCCTCATTTTTCATTTGTTCGTTCTTTCTCCTTCTTGTGCGGACGCTCTTCTACACATGCGTCGTTCTTTACATATATATATACTGCCTCATTCAAAATGGCCATAAATGACTGATGATGACTATAAAAACCCATACACCATTGATGTTTCCAGACTTTTGAACAACAATAACTAAAATATAATATAATATATACATACATACATACATTATATATGGACAAACACGCATGAGCACGTGTGGTTTTTGTATAAAATAAAAATGCCTATCATGATTCAAAATCGGGAAATCACACATTGAAATAAAAGTTAACATAACATTTCGTATATTTAAATGACAAAGGAAACACCGAACGCATTCACGTTCAGAAGTGTTTTACGATGTTAACCCTCCCGCACACGAGGTAATGACAGCATTTAATTGAACTATCTCGGTCGTTTAAATCTAGGACAGGTGCATACTAATTGCATCTGGGTGCAACTCTAGAAAGGTGTACGGTTCTCATGGAGTCCCTCCTGTTGTTTTCAAGAACTGTGCTTCTGTCGCTCTCACTCAGCCTGTCCCAAGGAAGGCCGACCGTTCTCAACCCTGAAACTATCGTCCATTTGCTTTGATTTCTTGCCTTTCCATATATATATATATATATATATACACACACATACACGATAAATTCGCAAGTTTTGTATTACACTAAAAGAAAAAGCGTTTACTTTGATCAGTTTCTTAATTTTCCATTCCCCGCAGACCGATTTGCTCGGCTCTCCGATCGCAATTAGAGTAAACCCTTCTACTGAACCATTATTTGATTTTCGGCTCCGGAACAGTCCTTCCTGAAGGAGACTCAAAGGGTTTTCCATTGCACAAGTTACGAGATAGCTTCCCTTAATTAAATCGGATGATTTCGGGTAAACACAAGGAAAGAATATGATTATCTTTCCCAATATTTATTCATTATTATTAAAGTGTTTGTTTGTTCGCGTATTTTCGTTTTCTTGTTTTAAAGAAATAAAGCGTCGTAAAACAAGCTTTAAACGAGTGAATAAGAAAGTTTTACGGGTGACTTTAATTAGTATGCGATGTTTTGTGCCGAGCTGACGACTGCCTCCGACGGGTGGCTTTCGTGAAATTAATTGCTCAATTTGGGAATTTAAAAAAAAATAATAATTAGCATCAATGAGAATCCAGACAACGGTTTTGAAAATATGAAAATATGTGGATTTTATGCGCATTTCTTCCCGGTCCAAATGACATTCAGGGATAGAGGAAAGAGGGCGATGATAATTTGGGGGCGAGGGGAGAGAGAGAGAGAGTTGTTTAGCTTCCTTTGTAACGACGAAAGTGTCACTTAACTTCGCTGATGGACGGGAAGCGGTGTTACGATATGGCCACGACGTAGTCCGGGAAAAACGAAAGAAATAACAGGTATGTTATTATAACTGTATACGTATATAATTGACTACATATCCTTCATTACTTGAAACTGGGAAGAATGGCTTTATTCAAAGATTTCTTCATGCTTGTTCTTTATTTACAACGACTACTTCCACTAACTGATTAACTACTAATTATAAAGACTACTAACGACTAATTTCGAGAAGATAAAGTACATTTGATGGAAAGGAAGCGCCTTTTCTATAATAAAACGGAACCAATTAAAAAATGTAACAAAACAGTGTACGATATTGGTAATATCGCACAATTTAATCTAAAAGATTGCGTCATATCAATGACTCATACCGAAGATCATGTGAATAAGAAAGAAAGTGATGCAATAATGACGAACAATTTTGGCGGTAGGAAATTCTACCAATGGCCACTAATGGGTTAATGTTAAAACGTTATATTCCTTTTACGAAATTTAAACTTATATATGAGTATACTAAATCATAAGTTTCTTTAAGCTCATTCATTCTCATGTTCATTTTTTTAATTCACAAAAAAGGGAATAAAAAAAAAAAGATTTCACTTTTAATTATGTGATGTTTTGGGAAGTTTTTTTTATCTATCCATAACCTGCATTCAATGGTGCTCACATCCTTCAGTTTCCAGGAAATTGGCTTTGAAGGTTTGCTACAGAAACATCCTTTACACACACACACACACACATATATATATATAATACAACGAAATCAGAAACCATAAATATTTTTGAAGAAAAGTACAGTATATATGAGATCTCCAAGGTAGAAGAACAAAGCTGGGAAGTATCAAGTTAGAACCTTTTCAAAATCATTTTTACACGAATATCCTTCACATAATCAACATTACGAATGATTTTCCTCATTCTTCTACCATTATAAAGGTTTGTTTTGTAAGATCTTTATCAGAACTATTTAGCAAGATTCCGTTTCAATCACAAAGGTCGTCTTCTCGTCGGAAACTAAGAACGAAAAGTTTGACCGTAAATGTTTGAAATGTTTAAGGAGAAACTATTTTCTTCCCTTTGACCTATTGATTTTACGTTTTATTGTCGTCAATTTGACCATCTACATATACAGGGTGGAAGAAGAGCCTTTAAGGATTTCATACATACAATTATTTAGTTACCATTATACAGATAAATGATCAAATGATTAAACAAATCAAACAAAAAGAATTTTATTCATACAAATATTTTGTTAAGTTGAAATTTAATCTTCAGAGTTTTCTCCATCCGGTATTATACATTTGTGGATTCTGTGTGAAACTCTTCATTGTTCTTCTAAACATATCGAGTGGGATCCTTTTCAGTTGTTCATCTATTCTGCGGCCAAGGGCATTCACATAGATGAAACCAGGAGTGTAGAATTTGTCACGCAAATAAGCCCAACTCCACAAATCACATGGGATTAAATCAGGTGATCTCCCTGGCGACTCAATGCGACCTCGCCGCCAAACCAATCTTCCTTCAAGGCTCGTATTCAGAATCTCGCGGGCAGCTGCAGAGTAATGTAATAACGTTCAATCATGTTCATAAAGCCAATTCCTGCCAACGCCATTAGTAAACTGTGGCAAAACTTTCTCTGTCAATATCTGGTAATAGCGTTTTCCATCCATCAGATCTCTCGATATGTCAAAGGAAACGAGTTCTTAATAACCAATGCACGCTCAAACTGTTGGTGTAGCAGTTTTATCGGGTTTACCCAATCATATTTTGAGTTTTTCGCCCAGTAGTGAACGTTGTGTTTGTGTCCTTTACTCGTTAAACCGCACACACATTCATCTGAAAATGTGATCTTTCGAAAGAAATCTGGATCATCGTTGGACTTTTGTCTCATTGTTTCAGCAAACTGCAGCCGTCTATCAGAATAATCGTCGTATGTGAGCTGAGAGTAAATGGGTTTGTAATCGTAGTACTCCTGTGATTTCAATATTCTTGCTACTGCAAATTTGGAAATACCCAATTCCTGTGCGACTTTTCTCGTTGAAGTTGTTGGATCGACTTGAAAACCGGCTACAACATTTTCTTTGTTGTTGTCTCCTGTCGCCGTTACTAGGCTCCCTGTTTCCAAAAGTTTGAGCTTCCAGTATCGGAGAGTTGCATTTTCTGGTGGTTTATTATATTTGTTGAAATAAATGCAAACTTTCTTCACAATGATTATAAGAAATAGCCCACGATACAAGATACACTTTCTTCATTGCTGTATTCCATCCTTACTGGCATGGCGGTGAGTGGCTAGGGCCTAGGGCTCTCATGTTCTAGCCTAGGGTCATTCCCGGCCTTGTATAGTTGCTTTGAAAAGTATGGCATATACTGCAGTGTTATCATTAGAATTTATTTATTATTAACAAATTATTTGTATGTATAAAATCCTGAAGGACTTTCTCCGACCTTGTATATATTATATCTCAACCTTTCAAATGTTCCGCGCGATGATTCCTCATTTCACAAAAGTCAAGCTTGTCGCCCCCTCCTCTCGAGTTGGCCTGGTGAAGTAGTGAGTTGGTTTCTTGTACTGTCTACCTCACATAGCCAGGTACGCCGGGCTCATCGGGGATTGTTCTCAGCCAGGCGTCTAATCTTCTTTTGAAAATATCCACCGCAACACTACGCGTGTTCCTTAAGTCTTTCGGCAGCTGATTAAACCGTCTTGGTCCTCTCACAACAAAACTATTTTCTTTCAGGGTTAAGGATGTTCCCTGTCTCGCCTTTAATTTGTGAACACGACACAGTCTTCCTTTTCTACTTTCACTGTTGTTTGAGGAGTTATAGGGATCAGAGCAAGATTCGGCAATAGTTTCTCCATTATTTTCCAAGTGAAAATAATGGTGTATCTCTCTCTTCTCCTTTCCAGTGAATATAAGTTTAATTCACGTAGCCTTTCCCAGTAATTTAGTTCTTTGCACCCATTGATCTTGGTTGTGAAGCTTCTCTGAATCTCTTCTTTTTTTATATGGGCATGTTAGGACCGAGCAGTATTTCAATTTGGGTATGATCAGTGTTTTCAGTAGAGGAATAATTACATTCATATCCCTTCGTTTAAAAGTTCTCAGTATCTGCACAGTTATTCTCTTTGCTCTGTTTACTGCTATCTTATTTTGTGTTTCAAATTTCGCATCATCAGTCATTACGACTCCTAAATCTTTTGCTTTAGAATTTCTCCGAATTTCCTGTCCATTTGGGGATTTTAGGTCCTCCCTTTTTCCGTACTGTAACAGTTGAAATTTCTCAGTGTCAAACTTCATATTGTTGTCTTCCGTCCACTTATAGATTCTGTTCATGTCGGTTTGTAGAGACCCTATCTCCTCTGGGTTTCTTCTACTGATCTTTGTGTCATCGGCAAAGGATGTTACTGAATACTGTGCTCTCTCTGGTAACGTCCTCATCTATGTCATTTAGCATGATTATGAAGAGTAGTGGAGCTAATACTGTTCATTGTGGTACTGAGCTGAAGACCGATTCTGATGAAGATATTCCTTGTACTGTAGCGACTTGCCGCCGCTCACTAAGGAAATTATATATTCATTTCCCTACTTTTCCTGTTATTCCCATATACTTCAGTTTATGTATTATGATTCCATGGTCACACTTGTCGAACGCTCTGGCAAAGTCTGTATATTAACATCATAGTTTTCATTACTTTCAAGTGCATCAATATTGTTGTAGTGTTCCATTAGTTGTGATAGGCATGATCTGCTTCACCGAAATCCCTGTTAGTTATCATTTAGATTTTTCTGAGTTTCCAAAAAGGCAGATTTTCTGTCTAACTATTCTTTCAAATATTTTAGCGAGATGAGATGTAAGCGACACTGGCCTATAGTTTTTGGCCTCGGATCAATCTCCTCGTTTATATATTGGGACTATGCTCGCGCTCTTTAGGATGCCCAGTATTTCTCCCGTGTCTTGTGATCGTCTCCATATCCAATATAGGGGCTCAGCGATTGCATTCTTGCAGTTTTTGATCAGTGTGGCATTCCATTTGTTCGGTCCTGCCGCTGTGCGCGCTTTTAGTTTCCCTAAAAAAAACTATATACTCTTTATAGCATTACATATTTTATAATTTAAAAAAAAAAAAACTATATTGTTATAGCAATTGCCAATGAAAGGTAAATTAGTAGTCTAAGTGATCAAAATGTTATAGCGAGTTGTTTGCATATAAAATTTAATTAACTACGCCAAGTGCTCAAAATGTTCTCCGGCGGCATGAATGCACTTTTGAATGCGTCGACTAACTGATTCGCAGACATGGACTAATGTGGATGCTGTGATGGTCCCGCACTTTTCCCTAATTTCATCTTAAGGTGTTCGAGTGTTGCGGGTCTTGTACCATAAACTGCATCCTTCAGGTAGCCCCACAAGTAAAATCAAGTGGAGTCAAGTCCGGTGAACGTGGAGGATACTCAACGCTTCCTCTTCGTCCTATCCAACGGTTAGGCAACGTTTCATCGAGATACCTTCTGACATCACAATGATAATGAGGGGGGGGGGGGGTCCATCTTGTTGAAAGTAAAAGTCGTCGTTTCCAACAACTTCCGAACTGCAGGTATAATTTCTGTCCGCAGCATGTCGAGATATGCGGCACCGGTTACTGTCCCATTAAAGAAAAATGGTCCAACCAAACCCCTGGATGATAAACCACACCATGCTGTTAATCCTGGTAAATTAACATGTTTATCCACATAAACGTGTAGATTGTCAAGTGACCAGTACCTGCAGTTGTGTCGATTTACTGTGCCATTCAGCTTGAAGGTAGCTTCATCAGACCACACGATTTTGTTGGCAAACTGTACGTCTTCGGCTTCCATTGACTGAAACCATTCACAAAATTCGAGTCTGCGATCAGGGTCATCTTCAGTCACGGCGTGTAACAGACTTGGAATGTAGCTTTTCCATTTTGCCGACTTTAAAATCCGGTGAACACCTGATTTGCTGATTCCGGCCTCACGGGCGCATTGCCTAACTGATTTCTGTGGTGATCGATTAAATTTTTGCAACACTAAAACGGAGTTTTCATCACTCGCACTTGATTTGCGTCGTCCAGATCTTCGCTTGTGCATATCTTGAGCAGATCCCTCTGCCTCAAACTTGTCACGGATGCTTGTAATGGCGAGACGTGTCGGTGGCTTTGTACCAAATTCCCGGATCCATTGCCGCTGGACTTCGGGGACATTCTCAAATTTCCAAAACCATTTCAGAACACTTTTTCGTTGCTCCAGTGTCAAACGTTTACGCAACATGGGTTCTTTTGCCGAACTGAATAAAGTTGAATGCTGTAGAGTTTGTATCGTGGAATGAGTGCGTAGGCTAAGTCTGAAGCAAGCTAGTGAGTGACTAGACTACGTTCGGTCCATAGGCTTCGCCATTACAAGGCCTTTGATAAAACAAGGCCAGGCTTAGTCGACGCATTCAAAAGTGCATTCATGCCGCTGGAGAACATTTTGAGCAATTGGCGTAGTTAATTAAATTTTATATGCAAAGAACTCGCTATAACATTTTGATCACTTAGATTACTAATTTACCTTTCATTGGCAATTGCTATAACAATATATTGTTTGGTTTTTTTTTTTTAATTATAAAATATATGATGCTATAAAGAGTATATAGTTTTTTTGGGGACATCCTATATATATCTCAAATGTTTTGGCAGTATGAGAGACGCCATAATACTGATACACGCCCCCAAAGAAATAAACAAAGTGAAATAGATATTCTTTGTATCCAGATGCTGCTGCTGACGTGGTTCCGATTCCAGCATTGGAAATAGTGATACAAACATTTATGTTAGTTATAAAAATAATAAACATGCTAGTTTTTGGTTCTTGGGCTAAGAGAAACCTCTCAAAATATTTAACTGTTTTCACTCACTTTTTTTTTGAGAAACTAGGGGCTACAAATAAAACTTAGTTCACAGATTTAATTTCTGATGGAGGGACTCGATTCTTGCTCGTGACATACTGTCTTCTGACGATATATGTGTATACGAAGTTTCATCAGTTTATGCTAAGCAGGTCAAAAGTTACGGCGAAGACACAAAAGTGTGATGAACGAACGAATGGGCAAGTGCAATTCAGTATTTTCACTTCAAAATTTATTTGACACGGGTATAATTAGCATGGGGGGGGGGGGGGAATATGGATACAGTATTATTTCAACCTGTAAAGACGGCAAGTTTTGGGGATTTTTGGAAGACTAAATTTACTATTATAAACAGAAGTCCTACGTACAAAATCTAATTCTACATACTCTTAACATATTAACAAAAAAAAGTGCTATTACCATTTTCTCAGACTAGTTAAAAATATAAACCCCGAAGAAAGGTCCCTTCCCCTGCCTTCACATTTTGGTCAATTATGCTAAAATTTCCAGAAACATTGTGCATTATAGATTTCTAAATGTGCAAATTTCATTAAAATCGTTAAAAACTATAAAAGTCAACTTCCGGGTTACTACTTCCCTTAAAAGTGGGTGGTCTGAACGAAATGCATCTAGATCCCCTTTCATTACCAATGTAAAACGTGCACTTAGCAAGTTTATCGAAAATTTGGGCATTTGGATATACATTAATCTAAAATTTAAGCTATACACAAATGCACGCCATACAATCAAGGTGTGTGTTTCCTTAAAAAAAATACTGGGGAAATACTGAAATTTTTCAAGAAAAAAATATAATTGGTGAAGAATTATCTTTATGCTACCTACACCTTTTCTGCGATTGAGGGTCGAATGCACTACCTATCCGAAACACGTTCCTTTCCACAAAAAAAAAAAAAAAAAAAAAAAAAAAAAAAATTATATATATATATATATATACCCCAACTGATAATGAAACCGATAAGCTGCTGCTCCTCTCCATTCCCTACATAATTTATACAAGTGACTCATGTAATTTATCAGGTAAATAAAGCTTCAAATATGATTTAACATTCTGAATGCTTGCTTTTATTAATAAAGAAAAATTCATAAGCTATATGGTCACTAGGGTTATAACTTTTAGACTTTTTTTCAAATAAAAGATCTCCTGTATCATAAATCGATGAACTTTTGCTTAAGAACAATGAAAAAGACCCTAATTCCTCTCAGTTTTTAAAAAAGGTCACCCCCCCAAATCAAAAGTTTGAATCACCATAACCATATATTTACGTTACTACTCATAAGTATATAAATATATTTTATTAGAGGGCGGACTTTTAGGTTTTAACCTAAAAAAATATTTTCGAATTTTTCAGTACGCTAATATATCGTGAGATCGCCCGAAAAATCACTTCCGGTGCTCAAATTCGATGACTAATATCAATCCACCCATACAAGAAAATTCTAGAACACACGACATTGTTCTTCATGCACTCGCAAATTGTATAAAAGCACGAAATGAAATCAACCGAATCACTTGTGTCCAGTATTGCTCAATAGTTACTCAACTGTTCAGTTCAACTCAACTTCAGGTAAGCTTTTATTATTGTAATATGTTCGCTTAATTAAAAAACGTAGCGAAATGTGGAATTCGCTTCTGCACTCTTGAACATTCCAGAACATTTTTAAAATTTATTAACCATAATAATTGTTGAATTTTCTTCCATTTTAACACGTAAACAAAAGCGTATCCAGAATGTTTTGTAGAGGGAGTCAAACTCAAAAATATATAGAGCCCAAAATATTTGGTGATAAATATTTTCGTGAGACGTTCTATGGATGTTTTAAAAATATTTTCCAAAATTTATCACCTAAAAAATAAACATTTGGTCATATTTTTTCACCTAAAAATCCGCCCTCTAATTATTATATTATTTCTATATATTATATTAATATATATATATATATATATATATATATATAAACAAACAAACAAATCACCTTAATACCTTTTTATATCTGTTTCAGAAGCAATATAATGTCACACAAGAAAAGTGATACTACCATACAGAAGAACAAGGATATCTGGACCAATAATCTGGTGAGATTCCAGCAGTCACATAGAAGAGGAGGAAGTGTGCCTTTAGAAGAATCTTCACTAGAAGAAAAATGCAGAATGCCACTCCAAATCCAAATCATTGGACGGTACCAGTTTCTTGGAACAGAAATCAAAGGAAGAAAGGAGCGAATAGTGGAAATTTCCAAAGCAGTTACAAAATTATGGAAGAATAAATTGAATTTTCCGCATGTGTCAGATCAAGTAATACGAGCAAAGTTTGACAAGGTGATGAAGACTTATGATGAACGTGTCAGGAGGGGAAAATATGATGCCCTGAATGAACTTTTTGATATCACTAAAGTAAATGGCCAATGGTTATCCTCGGAAGACAAACGACTGTACCACCTTCAAGTGGAAAGCAAAGGAGAAGTGGAGTACTCTACAGGTCAAGTTGCAAGTGAAGAAACGATTCACCCTTCAAAGAGACGAAAATTGCCTGCTGAATCAGCATCAACATCTTACAATCATGTATCTGGTGGTAGTGGTACTGAATCTGAAGAGAGCGAGCATGAAGATGAGAGTATTACTCCACCAACCAGAAGACATAACAAAAGTAAAGTTGCAACCAACTTGGTGACATCCACAGGAGTATCAACAAGTAAAGCCGCTAAATATGCAAACAGTTGTCACTTGATGGTATTGACATTCCAACACCAAGTCAAGCAGCAATTTACAAGTCAGCATACAAAGAGGCTGCTAAATTGGAGAGGAAATGATTGAAAATTTACAGATGGAAGAGTGGTCTTTACATTTTGATGGAAAGCGCATTGAGGAAAATGAGTATCAAGTAGTGGTACTTAAAAATGAAAGAACCGAAGTAAAAGATGGCAAGGCTGAAACTATTGCTGAAGGAATTGCAAAAGTTATTGATGAATACACCTTATGGAATGCAATAAAGATGATCGTTGCTGATACAACAAGTGTTAACACTGGGAAAAAGAGTGGAGTTGTTGTCAAATTGCAACGAATGTTCTCAGAGAAGGGTATCTGCCAACCACAATTTATCAGTTGTCAGCATCACATTCTGGACAGGATTCTCCGTTTGGTAATGGACGAAGATCTTGGTGCTAACACCAGTTCTCCAAACATCGAATATCCATTTGTATCCCAACTGGTGAAGAATTATGAGGAACTAAAGGCACAGTTTGTTAATGGAACAGAAGAGGTCCTCGAGAAATCAGGATGGAGAGATGATATTAAGTTTTTGTACCATCTAACACGGGTGTTTAGATTCTTTGAAGAAAAAGGGAATTTTCCTTTGATTAACTTTCAGAAAATTCCAAACATCAGCAATGCGAGGTGGCATTCAAGAGCCATTCTAGCTATCCTTGCATTTATTCTTATACCTACAACAAGGAAGACTTTGGAGAAGGTATGCAGATTCATTTCATACAACTGGGCAGAATATTGGTTTACTAATCAGATGTACAATGAAAATGACTTCAAGAACTTGTCAGAAATATTGAAACCTTACAGAAAAGCATTGAACTCATTGGAAAATCACTGGAAGCAGGAGCCATCCCCACTCAAGATACCAAAAAGTAATCAGTGTGCAGAACGTGCAATCAAAGTTATGCAGGAACTGTATGCTGCCTGCAGGAACAAAAACAAACTGCAACTTCGGTTTATTCTAAGCAATAAGCAGTAATATATGTACAAGTATTATAACGATTATGTTGTGAGTTCTTTTATTATATTACATGGAATATGCAATAAAGTTACGTATGCAATAATCGATTTTTTTATTTCGGGGTGACCTTTTCTAAAATGATATTAAAATGAAAGTTAATTTCTTTGTTTTTAGGCAAAAGTTCATCGAATTAAAGTACAGGAATATTAAGTTGTAAAAAAGTTATAACCCTAATTGGTCACGTTTTGCTCCTCAACCACCGTAGGGAGAGTTGGGTAAAAGACGGTACTTAGTGCTAAACTGTTTGTAACTTATGTTCCTACCTCAAAATACCTGGTTTTTCTGCTCACACAAGCCCTATCATATTAATTTTAACCTATTGCGATTGATTGTTTTCATTGTTACTAACTTTGTGCATGAATCTGTTTTTCCCCAAAGGAAGGAAACATACCAATTTTACTCTACTGTTAGGGTAAAACAGGGTACATATGTAAAACTGTAGTTAAAACAGCTGCTTACAGAAAACAGACATGCTTTGTATATTTTACTTCAAACCACACGACAGTGCAGTGTCAAAAAGCCTTAATAGGCCTACAGAAAAGTAATAGTTCCTATAGTTAATCCAGGCCAGCAAGTTACTCGCAAATTTCACAAAGGATTACAATCACAACACACCTCCAAAAAATTATATATTTTCCACTGCTCACACAAGAGTGTCTCTACTGCATAAGTTCCACCTCCATATGGACGACACATGGTTAAGCAATTAACAACTGCATTCATAAATAGACATGAGCACCACCCGAACAGAAAAGGCGGGTACCATTTTACTCTACCACCCCATTTATACGGAGAGTTATATAAACAAATTTGACAGAGCATTTAATATATCTTTAGCATTATTATTAAACTCTTCAGTATAAGAAATCGATCCTAACAAAATACTACAGTATATATTCTTGGGATGGGTCGGATATCCAGTACGTATTCGCTATCCGGCTGGATACTGCTACTATCTGGCAGGATATCCAGTCGTACCTTTACGACTGTTTATAATAAAATAAAAATAAGCATCTACACTGTTTCAGACTGATTTATTTTCATCAACTGAAATTTTCCATGGCTTAAAGTGAGAAATAGCTACAGTATATAGAGTGATGTATAAATGTGTTTCATAAATCACAGGGGGTATTCTTGAGACAAAAGTAAAGAAAAAAGACCATATAAACATAGGTCGAGAAACCCGTAGGTTTCAAGCTATAGCACGCGAGAAAAAAATTAAACGAGATTTTTTAAATTTTACGCAAATATATAGTGATATATATTTGCTTCAAAAAGTAAATGTTCGAAATTCCTTCCAACTTCTTGAATGCATGCCTCAGCACGTCGCACTAGTGATTGTCCGACACACTGAAAAATTCCTGGAGTATTGCGGATCGTTTCGCAATTGTCTCAACTCGTTGCCACAAGTCATCACGTGCTCCGACTTCTGTAACATAAACTAGGCTTTTTAAATGAACCCACAAGTAATAATCAAGAGGATTTAAATCTGGTGACCAAGGTCTGGTGACCAAGGTGGCCACGGAGTAGGACCACAGCGCCTATTTTTCTGTCGCGTACTATAGCTCGAAACCTACGGGTTTCTCGACCTATGTTTATATGGTCTTTTTTCTTTACTTTTGTCTCAAGAATACACCCTGTGATTTATGAAACATTTATACATCACCCTGTATTGTACTTATTAGGCTAACTTTTAGAAAGGTACTGATAAATTGAGAAAACTTATTAAAAAAAACTTCTTTTGCTAAAAATTACAATTAAATACTGAAAATTTTAAAAATTCAATTTTTTTTCATGATAGATAAAAAAAAAACAGCTTTTCCACATTTTCAGGAGACAAACGATTCCTATCCGAGAAGATTCTGCACTAAACAGTCTTCTGAGTAAACTGAGCTCGGTGGAGCTCTCGAATATTTTAATGCTAAAAATTTTAACTTCAACGAGATACTTTTTTTTTCATACTAATTTTTAAGTGTGTCGCCTATATTTCATCTTTAAAATTCAGTTTAATTTACAAGAAAATAGAGTAAAATTAATAATTAACCAAATTAAATACAACTACAACCAGTAATAAACAAAAGAATTGCATAAACTACACGATAAGCTTAATTCACATACCACTCAAAGCTATTTGAATTTTGTGGAGTCATTTCAGCTCGCCGCGGCCCTCATTTTATTTTCTGAATACACAATAGAGAAATAGCTTTATTTGGGATAGCTATAAAAAATAATCAGACAAAAACACGACATATAACAGATACGAGAAGGTGTTTAAACCACGACAACCTTATTATGGTTCTGCTTTGTACAGGTACAATATTTATTTAGTTTCAATATGCAACGTGGTCTAGATGCTTAAATTAATCTAAACATTCTAATGCTGCAAACAGCCAACTTATCAAACAAAATTTTCATGTGAAATATAACACTTTCCTCTTAGTCTAATGAAATACATAAAAAAAAAAAATGAAAAAAATTTGGAAACAGCAGCAGCTAAATTAATAAAACTAGTAGCATTCAGATCCTGTATAAATAGAATGAGGAACAAATGTGTATGTATGTATGTACAATACTGGTAAAAAGTTTGGAAACACCTGTACAATTTATGCAATTTCTCCTTATTAACCAATAGTTATTTTGGTGCTACTGTAGTATGCGGTCTACCTACGATTCGGCGGTCTACCTTTTAATTATAGCTTCTTATCTTATTATTATTATTATTATTATTATTTTATTATTAGGTTAATTGTACGCCCTTGACGATTGGTTAGGTTAAGTCGTGATATTTTCGTTAAAACTAACGAAAATATCACGACAACCTAACCAATCATCAAGGGCGTACTGTAGTATGCGGTAGTAGTATGTTTAACTTCTTTAATAATTCCTTAATTGTGTAAATTAAATTATAATTCCTTTCAATTTTTTCAATTCCTTTTAAATATTTTGAACGGTAGACCGCTACTACAGTGGCACCGTTATTTTAGTAGACAAAACTCTGTTCCTGTAAATAGACTATTGTTCTATAGAACAGACATTAGTCTACTAAAATAACTATTGGTTAATAAGGAGAAATTACATAAATTGTACAGGCGTTTCCAGACTTTTTACCTGTACTCCATGTCAGACATGGGGTCTATTACTGATACTTTTGATTCCTTCTGAGTCCTCCTATTACTATGTCATCTATTACTATTACTTTTGTATGTGGGGTTACGTCACTCATTTGAAAAGGATCTTTATGTCTATTTAAATGCAATTAGAAGCAGTGTGCTGAATATTTGTTTCAACCAAATCATAACAATTTCAGAGAATATAGGAGTGTAGGTCTTGATAAATTTTACTTTACTTTATTGAAGGAAAAATTTGTCACAATATTAGTTCACATCCATGTTTATTTTAGTTTAGAGTAGATTTAGTTCATTTTTCAGTTCTTTGTTCACACAATATGTCCATTGCCACTGTAATAGAAAAGTAATAGACTATTATCTATTACTTTGCCTTCTATTACTACTACAGCCAAAAAATTATGATCTATTACTATTACTTGAAAAATCCTATAATAGTCTATTACTATTACCCCTTGTCTGCTCTATCTATGTATGTACGTGTAGGTTACTCTTTTCTTCGACCACTACGTGACTAATTTAAATAACTTTTGATATCTTTGAATCGTTTCAGCGTCGTTTACACAACCAATCTAGAATATTTTAATCTCTTTCAAATTGCAACCTGAGAGTCGCCTTCAGAAGCTAGTAACACTACGAGTATTTGAGTTATTTTCCCCTTTTGTTGATCCCCTTACTTTACCCATTTAAAATCAGTTTTACAAGTTTCAAATCGCAATTACAATATTAATGCAGAATTGACAATTATTGGTAATTATCCGGTAATTGTCCAGCCGGATGTCTTGTATCCGGGTGTCCGGCACATCTCTACTATATGCGCGGCCACAACGCAATAGAATGTAAAATTTAGATTTTTATTTCGCTACCACCCGTTGTTAAGATACGGTCTTAACCCGTTACGGGTAATTTTTTCACTTTTATACGCACCGAAAGACTATGTTACTCGTCAATAACGATTAAGAGGTTAAAAACAGCAAAGTTCACGTGAAAGCTTAACCTATAACAGAATTATAATATAACAAAAGAAAATTATTGAAAATAGTAGCATATAAAAAAATTATACAATATACATCATGCACTTTAAGAAGCCCATACGTTTCCCCACAAACTGTATTCCTTCCACTTCTGTCCTTGAACATTTGAGAAAGCATAAAATTCAAAATGTTTTGTTGAAGTGGAAAATACTTCGAAATTAGTGTTCATTCAATTCGGTTTCTCTTCGATCAATATTCTTTGAAAATAACTACAATAATCCAAGTTAAAGAATGTTCAATCTTTTCAGATATCATTTGAATACTGTTATTGCGAACACCTACTAAATTTGTAATAGTTAATTGGACTGATTTCATAGTTATATAAACATGCATAATACAACAGAGAAAGTGTGTGTGTGTGTGTGTGTGTGTGTGTGTGTGGTAACGTTATAAAAGAGCAAAAGGGATTTTCTACTTAGGACAGCCGGAATAAAAGTTTATACAATTCAAATTCCAGAAACTGATTGAGAAAACTTTTGTTGAAGTCTTTTGAAAAAGTTTTGAAAAATATATTTATATGCGGCGAATAAGTTAAAATTCCTCGGAATTACATTTTATGGTGTACCATTTTATTTTTTATTTGGTTTAATTCCATATTTCAAATGTTCGTTTTAATATGATGCATATCCGCTTCGTTATTATACATCTTTAGATTTAGTGCGACACAATGCGTTCGATGCGTTCATTATACGAGGGTTGGTCAAAACGTAAGTTTACAAGGTGTTTTAAAGAAACTTTATTATTACAAGTATTAACATCAAGTTATTACTACTTTTCTACATAATCACCAAACAGATTCAAACGTTTGTCGTAACGTGGGACAAGGTTTGCGATGCCAGTCAAGTAAAATGTTGGGTCCTTAGTTTTTAACCAGTTTCGTACGGCCACTTCTGCATCAGGATCGTTTTGAAATTGTTTACCTCCGAGGTGTTCCTTTAGTTATGGAAACGAAGTCGCTCGGTGCAAGGTCATGACTATGGGGTGGGGATGATCCATGACTTCCCAGTGGAACGATTCCAAAAGTTGGCGTATTTGATTTGCAGTGTGAAGGCGTGCATTGTCATGCCAGAACACCACACCCGCAGTAAGCAACCCGGGACGTTTTCTTCTCATAGCTGTGCGGAGTCGTTGTAAAGTTTCACAATAAGAAGTGGCATTTATTGTTGTCCCTTTTTGCATGAATCCAACATGCAAAACGCCTTGATGGTCCCCAAAAATCGTTGCCATCACCTTACCAGCTGATGGTACAAGCTTGAACTTTTTGGTTCGTGGTGAACCCGGATGTTGCCACTTTACAGCGTTACACACACGCCTAACAAAATATTGTACTACCAACATTATTATTGTACTATTGAATTGATTTGAATAACCTTTATTAATAAAATAAATACATTCGTTTCAATTTACGATGACATGAATAATTGTGAAGCTCGACTATTTATTTTATTTAATATGGTCCTTAAGCTTTAGGTTTTACTGGGCTCTTAGTAAAAATAAACAGCTAGTTGTTATAAATTAATAATAAATAAATAAGTAAATAAGTATTATTAATAGTTAAAACACGAATCAATCTTAAATTATCACTCCTGACATGACAAATACAAGGTCACCATTGAAGGCACTATACCAATACCATACAAAGAAACCCATATTATACACGAGAGATAAGAACTGAACATATGCATAATGCACCGGTAATTAATTAACCTTGTGAACTTACTTTTTGAATAACCCTCTTAGATCAGCGTTTCTCAAACGGTGGGTCGCAACCCCCCCCCCCCCCGTCGTAGTTTTCTTTACCCCTGTAGTAGTGATTTGTGGAAAAAAAAAAAAAAAAAAAACGCTTCGTGAGTTTGTCTATCCCTGTAGGATGATAAGGGGTCGCGCCGACCTAAGACCCTGACAGGGTCGTGGGGCAAATCTATCTGAGAAACACTGAATTATAGATTCAATATATTCATGAAAACATTGAAATTGCGTTGGTCTATCAATTCGCTGTAAACTACGTTAAACCGACCAATTTGATGACTTAAAAAAATCATTCGTGAATATTACTGAACCAAATTTATTGAAGACACCCCAAATCTAAACTCTCGAACATGAAAAACCAAAAACTTTGACAATAAATTTTACTAATTTACAATCACGCTGCAAATATGGATATTTTAGGACTATAAACGACTCTTATTACCAATCGCCCGATCTGACCGGCTGTACAGTCAAATAAAAACGTCAAAGCCCTTATTTACCTTTATTTACTGCCGCTTTAATATCTCATTCCACTCGAAAAATTGAATTTGATGAAACTTCATCTTCTATATATATATATATCACTGAAAATAAAAAGGAAAGATATTAATTCAAAACTTGAATTCAGTGAGCTCTCTCTCTCTCTCTCTCTCTCTCTCTCTCTCTCTCTCTCTCTCTCTCTCTCTCTCTCTCTCTCATTTCATTATTTATTTAAGGCGAGTATTACGCGTCCTAAATATACACTGTATATAAAATTTCTGGTACATGAAACTGCAGGAACAAAATATTTTTTTATTATGATTATAGTAATTATGACGGCATAGCGCAGATTCAGCCAATATAATTCTTCACATTTATTTATAATAATAGTGATTTTGTAATAACAAAAATGAATTCTGTGAATCGAATAGCGCACTATCTCATTCCCATTCTCCCACTGGAATAATAGGGTAGAGATCGTGTGTCTTTTAACTAATTTCGTTGCGGTCAAATTGAAGCAACGAAACGCAAATTAAACTCGGCAAGAACGAAAGATCTTCCGTAATTTCATTAATTTAGCCGCAATTCCATTCGCCCAAGTTAGAGTTAATTTCATTCCACAACTGCGTAAACAGTTTTATGTCGTAGAAATTCGTGGCATTATAAAATTAGACAAATTATGCGTGTATATATATACAGGGTGTCCCATAAGTCCGGTCTCATCGGAAAATTTATTTTAAATTAAATTTACCAAAGTAATATATTAAAACAAAGAAATGTTCAAAAATGATGTTTTGTTTTGGGACCTTTTGTTTGTTGCAGGTTGAATAAGACGCAATGGCTAATATGGAAGCGAATTACGTTCGTCAGGAAAAGGCGGAAATTTCCGCGGAAATTCGATCGGCGAAGCGAGTTTCCTTTCATAAAGATCTCGTCACGCAGTTTACGCCGGTAGGCGTTTCCGTCTTCAGAGTCACTTTCGTCAAAATCGCTGGTCTGTAACTCTCTCCTACAGACATGTCAACTCACTAATTTTAAGTCTCAAACTCCCTTATGTGGGATATGTTTCTAGTTATCAAAATCAGTCACGGGCAAAATCTCACTGATTTTCATACTTGAAGGTTGACGTCTCTGCTCCTAGGCCACCGGCACTCGGCCTACAGTGTTTTGTTACGTCGTGATTGACTATTCGTATTCAACGCTAAAACCTCTACAAACTCTGCCTAGTCGAGTAGGCCCTCAATATAATTTAAATTAACTTCCCTTACGACCGCAATAGGCCTACTCAATTATTGTACCAACACCAGTTTTTGTATCTTATTTTGTTCATTCATATATTTTACTTATTTGTATAATAATTACTTACTGCGTTTAGCGTTTAGCTCTCACACTGTATAAAACCATTCTAGGATCTTTTCCGTTTGACTGCCGCCATTGAAACCATTAAACATTTTGTATTTTGTATTTTAACTGAAATGTCTTGATAGAAAATAAGTTTTTATAAAAGAGCTTTTCTTAATTTCCCCTTCAAATTTTGTTTCTTATAAACAATTTTAATTACTTTCAAGATCCATGCTTAATTTTTAAGTTTTAATCGTGTACTCAGAAAAATAAGGGGTTCACCTGAAGATCAGGGCCTCCAGCCTTCTTTAGTTAGCCTTATAAGGCTAACTAACAAAAATATCGCGACCTAACCTAACCAATCGTCAAGGTCGTACAGTTGACCTAACGATTGGTTAGGTTAGGTCGTGATATTTTCGTTAGTTAGCCTTATAAGGCTAAGTAAAGAAGGCTGGGGGCACTCACCTCGGTGCTACTGTAGTACGCGGCCTACCGTTAGGTTTCTACTGTAGTACGCGGCCTACCGTTGTTTCTACTGTAGTACGCGGCCTACCGCTAAGTTTTCTACTGTAGTACGCGGCCTACCGCTAAGTTTTCTACTGTAGTACGCGGCCTACCGCTAAGTTTCTACTGTAGTACGCGGCCTACCGCTAAGTTTCTACTGTAGTACGCGGCCTACCGCTAAGTTTCTACTGTAGTACGCGGCCTACCGCTAAGTTTCTACTGTAGTACGCGGCCTACCGCTAAGTTTCTACTGTAGTACGCGGCCTACCGCTAAGTTTCTACTGTAGTACGCGGCCTACCGCTAAGTTTTCTACTGTAGTACGCGGCCTACCGCTAAGTTTCTACTGTAGTACGCGGCCTACCGCTAAGTTTCTACTGTAGTACGCGGCCTACCGCTAAGTTTCTACTGTAGTACGCGGCCTACCGCTAAGTTTCTACTTAGTACGCGGCCTACCGCTACGTTTCTACTGTAGTACGCGGCCTACCGCTAAGTTTCTACTGTAGTACGCGGCCTACGGCTAAGTTTCTACTGTAGTACGCGGCCTACCGTAAGTTTCTACTGTAGTACGCGGCCTACCGCTAAGTTTCTACTGTAGTACGCGGCCTACCGTTAAGTTTCTACTGTAGTACGCGGCCATACCGTTAAGTTTCTACTGTAGTACGCGGCCTACCGTTAAGTTTTCTACTGTAGTACGCGGCCTACCGTTAAGTTTCTACTGTAGTACGCGGCCTACCGTTAAGTTTCTACTGTAGTACGCGGCCTACCGTTAAGTTTCTACTGTAGTACGCGGCCTACCGTTAAGTTTCTACTGTAGTACGCGGCCTACCGTTAAGTTTCTACTGTAGTACGCGGCCTACCGTTAAGTTTCTACTGTAGTACGCGGCCTACCGTTAAGTTTCTACTGTAGTACGCGGCCTACCGTTAAGTTTCTACTGTAGTACGCGGCCTACGCTACGTTTCTACTGTAGTACGCGGCCTACCGCTACGTTTCTACTGTAGTACGCGGCCTACCGCTACGTTTCTACTGTAGTACGCGGCCTACCGCTACGTTTCTACTGTAGTACGCGGCCTACCGCTACGTTTCTACTGTAGTACGCGGCCTACCGCTACGTTTCTACTGTAGTACGCGGCCCTACCGCTACGTTTCTACTGTAGTACGCGGCCTACCGCTACGTTTCTACTGTAGTACGCGGCCTACCGCTAAGTTTCTACTGTAGTACGCGGCCTACCGCTAAGTTTCTACTGTAGTACGCGGCCTACCGCTAAGTTTCTACTGTAGTACGCGGCCCTACCGTTAAGTTTCTACTGTAGTACGCGGCCTACGTTAAGTTTCTACTGTAGTACGCGGCCTACCGTTAAGTTTCTACTGTAGTACGCGGCCTACCGTTAAGTTTCTACTGTAGTACGCGGCCTACCGCTACGTTTCTACTGTAGTACGCGGCCTACCGCTACGTTTCTACTGTAGTACGCGGCCTACCGCTACGTTTCTACTGTAGTACGCGGCCTACCGCTACGTTTCTACTGTAGTACGCGGCCTACCGCTACGTTTCTACTGTAGTACGCGGCCTACCGCTACGTTTCTACTGTAGTACGCGGCCTACCGCTACGTTTCTACTGTAGTACGCGGCCTACCGCTACGTTTCTACTGTAGTACGCGGCCTACCGCTAAGTTTCTACTGTAGTACGCGGCCTACCGCTAAGTTTCTACTGTAGTACGCGGCCTACCGCTAAGTTTCTACTGTAGTACGCGGCCTACCGTTAAGTTTCTACTGTAGTACGCGGCCTACCGTTTAAGTTTCTACTGTAGTACGCGGCCTACCGTTAAGTTTCTACTGTAGTACGCGGCCTACCGTTAAGTTTCTACTGTAGTACGCGCCTACCGTTAAGTTTCTACTGTAGTACGCGGCCTACCGTTAAGTTCTACTGTAGTACGCGGCCTACCGTTAAGTTTCTACTGTAGTACGCGGCCTACCGTTAAGTTTCTACTGTAGTACGCGGCCTACCGTAAGTTTCTACTGTAGTACGCGGCCTACCGTTAAGTTTCTACTGTAGTACGCGGCCTACCGTTAAGTTTCTACTGTAGTACGCGGTCTACCGTTAAGTTTCTACTGTAGTACGCGGTCTACCGTTAAGTTTCTACTGTAATACGCGGTTCTACCGTTAAGTTTCTACTGTAGTACGCGGTCTACCGTTAAGTTTCTACTGTAGTACGCGGTCTACCGTTAAGTTTCTACTGTAGTACGCGGTCTACCGTTAAGTTTCTACTGTAGTACGCGGTCTACCGTTAAGTTTCTACTGTAGTACGCGGTCTACCGTTAAGTTTCTACTGTAGTACGCGGTCTACCGTTCAAAATATTTAAAAGGAATTGAAAATGAATTGAAAGGAATTATAATTTAATTTACACAATTAAGGAATTATTAAAGAAGTTAAACATACTACTACCGCATACTTAACGGTAGACCGCATAGTACAGTACGCCCTTGATGATTGGTTAGGTTAAGTCGTGATATTTTCGTTAGTTTTAACGAAAATATCACGACTTAACCTAACCAATCGTCAAGGGCGTACAATTAACCTAATAATAAAATAATAAGAAGATAAGAAGCTATAATTAAAAGGTAGACCGCCGAATCGTAGGTAGACCGCAAACTACAGTAGCACCCTCACCTCTTATGTTTCAATGGCGGCAGTCAAACGGAAAAGATCCCCATTCTATATTGGCAAGAAATAATTCCTTATAAACAATTGTTAATCACTGTGAACAAATAATTTTATTTTTCTAATTAAACAAAAACCACATTCATTTCTATCTCTTCTATAATTAAAAGGTAGACCGCCGAATCGTAGGTAGACCGCAAACTACAGTAGCACCCTCACCTCTTATGTTTCAATGGCGGCAGTCAAACGGAAAAGATCCCCATTCTATATTGGCAAGAAATAATTCCTTATAAACAATTGTTAATCACTGTGAACAAATAATTTTATTTTTCTAATTAAACAAAAACCACATTCATTTCTATCTCTTATTAAATATTGTGAATTTCGTTTAGTAGGCCAAGTTGGTGACCTCAACCATTTTTATTTATTTATTATAGTGAGCCGACACGTGGGTCACTATGTACAGTATATATCGAGTGATTTATTAAACATCTGACAATTTAAAAGCTTTTCATTTTTTTTATTAACCGAAATACACGCACGAAATGTTTACTGTATTTTCACTACACACGGGGAATTAACCCCCTACTGATAAAGTAGTATCATGGCCATCAACATCACCAGCTCTAAATTCACGAGACTTATCTTTAGGGTCATTTAAAGTAAACATTGTTTGAACAGAATCCACACACAATGGAACAACTGAAAGCAGCAACTGAAAAAGAAATTTCTCAGATTTTAACGGATATTCTGTCCAAGAGAACTGCTCAATTTTGCCTTTGTTCTACAGTACTAGAATACAAATACCCGATGTGTAGAGAAGTTACGGTACATATTTCATGCTTTTATTTCAATTAATACAAAAATTTAAAAATTTTTAAAACCTAAGTAAGAATGAGTTCTTTACATCAGCCGACTTTTGAAAGCCGACTAGTCGATGGTCGACAGTCGGCCATAATTCGCAATCATTACATCTTTAATATACACACAATATATATATAGGGCGTCCCAAAAAAATGTATACACACTTTAACAGCTGATAGCTCAATTGATGTTTCTTTCTTTCCAAGTTAAACCCATTAGAATTAATAATGGCAGTCAGACTAAGCTTTGAACAAAGGAAATTCATTCTAAAATGCTACTGGAAGTGTGAAAACGCAGTTGAAGTGCAAAGACAGTTTAGGAGGGAGTTTCAAACAGATCCACCAACGCGACTTACCATCACTCGAATTAGAGATAAGTTTGAAGCCGATGGAACTGTTCAGAATGTCCACAAGAAGCGTTCCGGAAGACCACGGACATCGACAAGCCCCACAAAGCAAGAAAGAGTACTGGAAACGTATCACCAAAGTCCAAGAAAATCTGTGCGGCAAGAGAGTCGTGAGGTAGGAATTTCAGAATCGTCTGTCCAACGCATTTTGAAGCGCTGTCAATGGAAAAGTTACATTCCAAGATTAGTCCATGCTATTAATGAAGATGATCCGGACCGAAGAGTGGAGTATTGCGAGTGGTACTTGGCACGATGTGGATGTGGATTGGACGAAGGGGTTTCGTAGAATACCCTCCGCGTTCACCAGACCTCACACCACTAGACTTTTTTTTATGGGGATACTTAAAAGACAAAGTCTACGCTATAAAACCTGCAACAGTCGCTGAATTGAGAGCAGCCATTGAACGAGAATGCACACAAATACCAAACGAAATGTTTCGTGATGTTTGCGATTCCATTGCTTCGCGTTATCAGCAGTGCCTGGACCAGAACGGACGTCAGTTTGAAAACAGGCGTTGACAAAACAATTAAATAATGTCTGTAGATTCTATTACATTTTGAAAATGAAATGTATTTTAATAAACACTGCCTTATAATTATTTAAAGTGTGTATACATTTTTTTTGGGACGCCCTGTATATATATGTATATATATATATATATATATATATATATATATATATATATATATTGTTAAAGACCAAATATGAAGTTAAAACGATTTTAAATACTGATAAGGTATAAACACTACAAACTAAAAATTAAAACCAGTTATACAATTATTATTTTATTATAAAATTAAAGTAATACAATTCAAACAATAAATAGTGTAGATGAAACTTATAAAAGGAGGCTTACCTTTGCGAGGACAGACAATAAATTTAAGTAAATAACATTATAAAATAATTTCTTTTTTGAGGGGGTGGAGAAGGAGAGCACTATGGACAAATTAAACTATAAAACATTAAAAAAATATTAAAAAACATTAAGAGAAATAAATCGGATACAAGCTACTTAATCATATACGTAGCAGAAAAAGAGGGACGGAAATGATAGATGCAGCCTGCTGGAAGACGTGTTAATTTGGTTGGTTGGTAAAACTTGAGATTATGGAAGGGGGTATGATGATTTATATCCAATTTATGTTTGAAAATGAGTATTGTTTGTAAGAGGGATAGATCGTGTTTATCAGTTTTTGCGATTATTGAAAAAGGTAAATCTCTAGGAGCGTTCCATTTTTCAATATTAAACATACACTCATAAAACATATACCATTTGAAAGCTCACATTTTTCTGAGTCTAAAAATGTAGTAATCCAAAAGTATCAATAACAAATAAAAAGTAACTAGGTTTAAATATAAAACCCTATACCGATCAATTTGTGATGCGTGATCTTTACGGGGGCTCCGCCCCCGTACCCCCGAGACCTAAATTAAACAAATGATAATATAACAACATATTCATGTTAGGTTAGGTTAGCGTAACAATTACCAAAAATACCATCTTACAACACAGACTGAAGATTTATAACTTAGCCAACCTTTATAATGTAGTTAATGACGTCACTCGTCAAACAATTAATTAAACCTAGTTACTTTTTATTTGCTATTGATACTTTTGGATTACTACATTTTTAGACTCAGAAAAATGTGAGCTTTCAAATGGTATATGTTTTATGAGTGTATGTTTAATATTGAAAAATGGAGCGCTCCTAGAGATTATCCTTGAAAAGTTATTAGATCTAATTGGGTGGTCTAACTGGTGAATTTGAACTACGAGAGATCTGAAAGGGATATGAATCAACGTGATGTTATACGGGTGATCCATTTAAAACCGTACCAAATTAAAAAGTATTTGTAATTTGGGTACGGTTCTAAACGGATCACCCGGTATAAATAGCTTTTTAATGTAATATTTAATACTTAGTGCAATTTCTATTGGCTTAATTACAGCTATTACTCGTTTGGGCATTGTGTTGACGAGGCGGTCACGGGTGGCACTCGCGATTTTGTTCCATTCATCTTGTATCCAGGGCCGGATTAAGCATTCATGAGGCCCTGAGCTAGGAGTTTCAATGGGCCCCCATGTTTTTTCCATTCGCCAGTTAATTTATTTCTGGGCTTTTCCAAAAAATTTAATAAAATAATAATTTAATAATAAATAATAATGAACATTAATGAGAATAATTTCTACTATTCGGTAGCTGCGGAGTGGTGCTGGGGGCCCCTCTGAGCCTCGGGGCCCATGGGCTCCAGCCCAGTTTGCTCATACGTTAATCCGGTACGGTTTGTATCACTGAAAATAATACAGTTTTTAAAGTGCATTTCTGTTTCCGAACATTTTTCTTCAAAATTTCTCACAAATGTTCAGTTGGATTTAAATCAGAAGAACGAGAGAGTCAATCGATCAATTTCTTTCCCCATGTCTCAAACCAGTACTTAATTACACCTGAAGTATGGCACGGAGCGTTGTCCTGTTGAAATAATACTTCAATTTTTCGAGTTTCTGAAAAATCCTGTCAACAGACGGATTCAGAACATTTTCTAACACGCTTATAAGAGTATAGGTTCGGGAATTCATCCTCCTCTCGCATAAAAACAGCTTTCAGACCCCTCTCCGAAGACATACACACCCATACCATCACGCTTCCTCCTCCAAATTTTATCGCGAGGACTATACATTCCCCAGAATCGCGTCGCGGTCGCTGCGGTGTGCGGAGCTCCCATTCTGTCAATATAAAATTACGCGCGACTCGAGTCGTCACGACCCAAGTCGTTAGTCGTGAGTCGCAAGACGATCCTGCGTGCGGCCGACTGAAGAGATGATCCACTTACCTCAAAATTACTTTCGTCGGACCGAAGAACTTCTGTCCAATCTTCAGATGTTCAACGATGGCGCTCTTTTGCCCAGTGCAGTCTTTTTTTCTTTATCGCGAATGACCTCTGACAACCATGGTTTCTTCTTTGCTTTCCAGCCTTTGACCCCTGTTTCAGTAAGCCTCTTCTTCTCACGGTTCTTTCAGAAATACAATTCCAGTGACCTCTTGAAAATCAGAATGAAGCTTTGAAGATTTTTTTTACGACTTGTGATGGACACCCCTTTCAACATTCGATCCTGACGCTCAGATGTTGCTCTTTTCTTTGACCACTACGTGACTAATTTGAAGAACTTTTGATATCTTTGTATCGTTTCAGCGTCGTTTGCGCAACCAATCAGAACATTTTAGTCTTTTTCAAATTACAACCTGACAGTCGCCTTCGTAAGCTAGTAACACTACGAGTATTTGAGTTCTTTTCCCCTTTTTCCCCTTTTGTTAGTTCCCTTATTTTATCCATTTAAAATAAGTTTTATAAGTTTCAAATCACAATTATAATATTAATAATGCAGAATTGACACAATTATTGGTATTTTTAATTGGAGTCCTCACGACGGAATTTCGCTCAATGGACTTCTAGGCACCGAAATGTCAACAGGGTGTCCGCAATGTCTTGTCATCCCAGTAAAATACTAACTGATTTTTGTTTTTCTTTCAGAACCATTTATCACTCAGATGGCCTGCCAGTTCTTGTTTCATCTTTTACAGTTCCTATTGTAAACAGTTTCTTTTCCCATCTCAACAGAGTCTTTTTTTGGAGGAGCCGCTGCTGCACGACTGAATCGATCCTGGAAGTCTGCACGAATATTTTCAATGGTTTTGCCATTACGTGGTCGCTCATGGACCCAGGTACTAACCAATATGCGTTGTTCAATCGTATAGTCGCTTCTATCACATATTTCAAATGGGTGTGAAAGAAAAACGAAAATCAGTTAGTATTTTACTGGGGTGACAAGACAATGTGGACACCCTGTATGTAATCACAAACTATTTGAAACTTTCAACCTGATAACTTATTTATGGCTTTCACCTGACACGGAGATAAATTAAAATATTAGTTTGTTGGATAATTCACTGGTTTATTGCAAAAATTTCAAGGTATCTCATACTTTTGCCCAAGGCTCTATATATACAGGGTGTCTCAAAAGTCACTATCTATTTTGAAAAATAATGGGAATTACGAAAAACTGGTTTAAGACATGAAAAATATATTTATTTCAAAGTAAGTGCCACAAAGAATTAGTGCTATTTATTTATTTGTCTCCACATGGCGACCATCAGTGTCTCTACAGAGCTCAAAGCGATAAGTTGTTTCCCGGAACACACTTTCCAGCATTTGAGGTGTTATTTTCTGAACTGCATCGGTAATACGATTTCGAAGTTCGGCTACATCACTAATTCTTCTACCAGTGTACACCTTAGACTTAATGAAACCACAGGCGAAAAAATCTAATGGTGTTAAATCGGGTGAACGTGCTGCCCATGGTTGTGTTCCTCCACGACCAATCCAGCGACCGGGGAAGCGTCTGTCAAGATAATCACGTACAATTATTGCATAATGGCACGGTGCTCCATCCTGCTGAAAAACTACTGTGTCAAGAATGCCATCTGTAAGAATGCCCCCCCAAATATATCCACTATTCTGATAATTACATTTAAAAGTTGGTGGGTACATTTTCGGGGCCACTATATATATAATATATATATTAATATATATATATATATTATATATATATATAGAAACGACGTAAGTATAGAGGAGTGTTCTGCACACGAGGAAGAGAATAACGAACAAATGAAAAATGAGGTAACCGCCCGGGAATCGAACCAGGATCTGGGTTCGATTCCCGGGCGGTTACCTCATTTTCATTTGTTCGTTATTTCTCTTCCTCGTGTGCAGAACACTCCTCTATACTTACGTCGTTTCTATACATTAATATACTGCGTGGTCATTGCAGTTAAATGTATGTATATATATATATATATATATATATATATATATATATATATATATATATCGTTATTATTTGGAGTTTTCATGTTTTCTTATTTTTACCTCTTTTCATGAAGTCACGATGTTAATCCTAAATACGTAAGAATGTTTTCCACAACTGCACCGTAATCAACACTATACTGTAAAGAGAGATTAGAAGTGATAAACAAACAAGTATTTTCACGGACTGCGAACTTTCGCCTAAATGTATTCGTACCTCCTTTCTACGAAGATTCTGAGATACATCGAGAGGTTAATGATTTGTAAAAACCTTTTAACATTGCAAACGCACTCATCGTGCAAATTCTCTCTCTCTCTCTCTCTCTCTCTCTCTCTCTCTCTCTCTCTCTCTCTCTCTCTCTCTCTCTCTCTCTCTCTCTCTCTCTCTCTCTCTCTCAAGGCGAAGGTTAGACTAGCGAAACGTAACGAAGAACTACGGGTGGCAAGCCTCTGCAAGGGGAACCCTAAGGAGTTCTTCAGTTATGTTAATAGTAGAAAGCCCATTAGAAGCATGATAGGTCCGTTAAAGGACGGAAGCGGCGCTCTGCGGACCTCCGACGCGGACATCGCTAATGTGCTTAATGAGTACTTTGCGGGAGTGTTCACCAGGGAGGATACCCGCGTCATCCCCGAGCCAGGCGTGAGGCACGAAGGTGCTGGCCTGGATAGTGTTAGATGTACCGCGACAGTCGTTGCCGATAGAATAGACAAACTGAGCGCGTTTAAGGCTCCTGGGCCAGACCAGTTTCTCCCCAGAGTGTTGCGAGAAGTGCGCGACCAGGTGGCTCCCCACCTGGCTACAGTCTTCAACAAATCGTTGGAGATGGGCCAGGTGCCTGGTGACTGGAGGGAAGCCAACGTGACCCCTATCTTTAAGAAAGGGGATCACGAAAGTCCAGGGAACTATCGTCCCATTAGTCTCACTTCAGTTGTAGGTAAATTATTAGAAGGGATAATAGCTGATAGGATCGTTGACCATTTGGATTCCTACAAGCTGCTTGGGGACTCCCAACATGGGTTTAGACGGCATAGGTGGTGTCTCACCAACTTGCTCGAGTTTTTCACGTCATGTTGAGTGAGTATGATAAGAGTAGGGCGATTGATATACTTTATCTCGACCTTCAGAAAGCCTTTGATAAGGTACCTCACCGCCGGCTAATGGCGAAAGTGCGCGCGCTGGGTATCGGTGGGGAAATAGGTAGGTGGATTGAAAACTGGCTGAGTAATAGGCGGCAGAGGGTTGTAATTAAAGGGGCTAGTTCGGGGTGGGCCTCGGTCACTAGTGGGGTTCCTCAGGGTTCCGTTTTGGGGCCACTGTTGTTTATCATTTACATAAATGATATCGACGGTGGCATCGTCAGTCGGATCGCCAAATTCGCTGATGACACCAAGCTTGGGGCCAATGGGGACGCCCGAACGATCGAGCAACTGCGTGCGGACCTAGGTAGGATAGGAGAGTGGTCCGAAAAATGGCAAATGCCGTTTAACTTGGGTAAATGCAAAGTGATGCACATTGGCTACGCCAATCCCAAGTCGGACTACTCGATGTTGGGTAGTAATATCGAGGTGACTAATTTAGAAAAGGACTTGGGTGTGCTAATTAGCAGCGACCTTAAGTTTACGAAACAGTGTGTAGAGGTGGAAAAGAAAGCCCAGAAACTATTGGGTTATATCAGGAGGCAATTTCAGTTTCGGAACAAGGAGATTGTGCTCTCACTGTACAATTCCCTTGTTCGGCCGCACCTGGAGTATGCTGTGCAGTCAGGGCCGGATTTTCCAATAGGCAACATAGGCCATTGGCCTAGGGCCCACCAGTAACTGGGGGCCCACTGGGGACCTCCTACAATCCCTTGACACAAACAGTATCATTGACAAATTTGCCATAGAAAAAAGCAGGAAAAAGTCATTTTGAACTTCACATAGTTGTGCTTGCAAATTTTATTATGCTTCAGTTTCATTGTATTTTTCCATTATTCCTATGTGTAAGATGTACATGATATGGAACTTGATTTACTTTGATGTACTTGATATGGAACTAATTTGATTAAAAATTATTAATGTGTAATGTATTACATTATGTTGTAATTCTTATTGCAAAATTTATTATGCTTCAATTTGACTGTATTTTTTTCCATTATTCCTTTGTGTAAGAATAAGTTGTACATGATATAAAACTAATTTGAATAAAATTATTGATGTGTTACATTATGTTGTAATTTTTTTTTTTTACATTACAATATTACGATATATATATATATAATATAATATTTTTGGGGGGGGGGGGCACTGATAAGGTTTGGCCTAGGGCCCACAAGCAAGTAAATCCGGCCCTGTGTGCAGTTCTGGTCGCCCGCCCTCAGGAAAGATATTGAGAGGCTGGAGCGAGTGCAGGCGAGGGCCACAAAGTTAATCCCTTCCGTTAGGCATATGGGCTACAATCGACGGTTACGCGCCCTGAACTTGTTTTCGCTTGAAACTCGGAGGCTGCGCGGTCAACTGATCGAGGTTTTCAAGCTCTTACGCGGGTTGAACGATGTCGATTTTAGAAGTATGTTTAGTTTAAATGATAACCCAACTCGCAACAATGGTTGGAAGTTGGATTTGAAACGGTTCAGGACTAGTGTGTGTGGGAATTACTTTACGTATAAGATCTGTGACACATGGAACAGGTTACCTTCGGAAGTTGTGAACAGTTCCTCTGTGGATCAGTTCAAGAAAAGGTTAGACCAAATCTTGCACACTATTTGAGTGTGTACAAAATTTTCCGTGGCACCCGTTGCCATTGGTACCTCCTCGGTATGGGCCGCAAGGCCTTTTGAGGTACTGTTTTCCTTGTAACTCCTTGTAACTCTCTCTCTCTCTCTCTCTCTCTCTATATCTATATATCTTATATATATATATATATATAATATATATATATACACATTTTCAACTGCAAAGAACACGCAGTATAATTAACGTAAAGAACGACGCTTGTATAGACGACATTCCGCGCAAGATGAGGAGGGAGAACGAACAAATGAAAAAATGAGGTAACCACTCGGGAATCGAACCCGGGATCTTCCGATTGCCGGTCAGATATGATAATCATTACACCATGGGCCTCACTCGATCAGAAGTCGTAATTCTCCTACATACGCGCAGAAACGCTCCTCATCTTGCGCGGATGTCTTCTATACAAGCAAGCGTCGTTCTTTACGTTAATTATACTGCGTGTTCTTTGCAGTTGAAAATGTATATATGTGCGGCATGCGGAAGGTGCCCCCCTCGGGGCATTGGTTTCTGCGCGTATGTAGGAGAATTACGACTTCTGATCGAGTGAGGCCCATGGTGTAATGGTTATCATATCTGACCGGCAATCGGAAGATCCCGGGTTCGATTCCCGGGTGGTTACCTCATTTTTTCATTTGTTCGTTCTCCCTCCTCATCTTGCGCGGAATGTCTTCTATACAAGCGTCGTTCTTTACATATATATATATATATATGCGCTTCGGTGGTGTAGTGGTTAGCGTCGCTGACTACGAATCCATCGGCTCCGGGTTCGAGACCTGACGGCAGCCTGAGCGCGGCAAAACCCAGCTGTTCATCCTTCCACACAATAAAGAAAGTGGTTGGTAGATAAATGGGTACCCTAGGTGGCTCGTGGTTAAGACGCTGGGCTGCTGATGGGGTGTGGTTCGGATTCCACCTTAAACTGTAGGTCCAAGGTGGAGTGAAAAGCTTGACCTTCGTCAGAATGAACAATTCGGGCGGAAGCTAACCAAAGGTTATATATTATTAATTTTTGCAGTTATTATTATTATTATTATTATTATTTCCGAGTCAATTTTTTTCTTGTCAATTACCTCAGGTGACCTCGCAATATAGGCATAGTTGGAGGTCAACCTTCCTTTCAATCGGATCCAATTTGGAGTTGAAGCGAATGGGACAGAATGAAAAGCTAGAATCTAATTTTCATATCCCTTTTTACATTCTTCAATTGAAGAACGAATGACGTCGTAATTTCGTTTCGAGGTCGAAATTTACTGTAATTATTACTCTTTTGTCGTGAGAGTTGTATTGTTTCATTTAAAAGATGAAGTCAGTTTTCACTCGCGCAGAGAATAAAAGCTTTTATATTTTATGATTTTGGATTTTTACCCGTTAATAATTTTTCTTTCTAAAGTGAACTTGTTATTTTTAATTAAATAGTTTAATCACGTAATTTTTATGAATATCTAACTCTCTCAAACTAATTAAAATTAATTAATGAACTAATTAAAAGATTTAAACACCTGGAGTATCTCTCATTTATACGATTTACGGAAAAGGGTAGAAGTATATATGATATATTTTAATATAAAGCAAAGCCAGAAAATTCTGCATAATCCATGAAAAGGTAGTGAAAGTTTCTGGAAATGAAAACCTACCCAACGAGAATGAAGGTCAGCCATATACGTACGATCACAACCGTATTACTGCTTGATCAAATTATGCTTTGATAATAATTCCTTTTCCTTTGTCGGGGGTTTTCACAAACAAAAATTCAATTTAAAGATGGCTTATTGCCTACATTCTTCGTTGTCAAACCTTTTTATTGGGTTTTTGGAAGTCTTCCCCTCTTCTCGATTACTTTATTCCAGTCATTAACTATTTTCGATATGTTGACGATAAAATCGTTGTTTTAGAGAAAAATCGGAGTATTCCGGAAGTTTTTTGTTTCCCTCACTTTAATTTTACTCATCAAATTTGACTTTGAGCGAAATTTGCCCTTTCTGGATAGTTTAGCAGAGGAATTCCAATAATGGATCTATTTACAGAATTTATAAGAAAACCTTTTCACATTGGTAGTTCCCGGAAGAGAAATTACAGTTCTCTCTCTCTCTCTCTCTCTCTCTCTCTCTCTCTCTCTCTCTCTCTCTCTCTCTCTCTCTCATCGAGCAACTCATTTTTGATCACTTGCCTCATAAGCACCTCTGAGTGGGAGACTCTTATATTCGCTATTGTGGCAACAAAGGATGATCACCCGGGAAACACTCATTCTCCATAAGGGACAAGTACACGGAGACCCTCCACTGATATCCCTCGCCGGAAAGCGATTTTCTCTGCTCTTGTGGTGGCCCAACACCGCGAAGTATGAACAACTCAATATATTACTTACCTCATAAACACCTTTCACGGCGAGAGACCCAAGTTGAATACTCGCGACATTCAAAGAGTTGGCAGACATACACATAACAAACATCCAATTACAGAAAGTACTCTTAGACACTCGCCTACCTTGTCAATATACAAGATAAGTGTATTATAGAAATGATAGTATTATCCGGGTAATCGGACGCAATATATGATAAATAAGAGAATGTTAGGCAAGATGTTAGGCAGGAGACACGGAGTGCTGGAACTCCCGTTTCTCGTGTCACTGTCCCCCTTACATAATCTTTTTCTGTCTTATCTACCCTGTGAGCAGTCCAGCATGCTCTCAAACACACACTTCTCCCTCTATTCTTCACAACACACGCATGCATTTTACACACTACACAGTCTTTCCAAAATTTATAAAAAAAAAAGCATCATGAGCCTCGGAGACCTCGATCTGGCTCTCTTTCTTATAAAAGGGGCAGTTTTGCGGGCACCCGCCCTTGGCTCCTATTTCTACATAAAAAAATCTTCGGTACTGTGGCTTTAGCAGGCTACTGAGAAATGATGCAAAGACGAATTGATGACTTCTTGTACATAATAAATAAATAAAAAAATCCCTTTTAAAAATGCATGGCGTTGATTAGATTAGTAGCTTAGTATTCATGCTATCCTTCATTTTCCGTTGTCATCTAATGCGTAACTCGGTACACGAGATAAGTGTACGTATGTTGTGAATGAACTCTGAAGCTTTTCTTTTCATTATACTTTTTCCTACTTTCCTATAAATCTTCTTTCACCACTCTTTTCTATCAGCAGTGGCTGGCGGAGGAGGGAGAGAGCCTCATCTGTCCTATACTTTACTATTACTACTATTCCTGCGTGAAAACTTTACACATCGATAAATTAAGCATGCTATAAGTTTTCAGTGTTCATTTTTTTTCATTGCTATTTCTAACTTTCCTACTTCCTTCTTGGGTTAGCCTTCAGTGGATCTTAGGGTCTTTGTTAGCCTGTAACTCCGCAACTCCCTCTCTCTCTCTCTCTCTGAGCTTTCGGCTTTGTAACCCTAAATATTTAAATTAAGATTTAAGTCACATTAACAGTATTCAAAATGTTGATTTTTAGTGACTGCTACATCTCCAATGACAAATCCTAATCCCAACCAGTGATGTAGTCGAGACCACCAAGTCCGAGACTGAGACCGAGACCGAGACCTGATCCTGTGAGACCAAGATCGAGACCGAGATCAAAGGTTCGAGATCGAGATCTACCTTCCGAGATCGAGACCCTTAAAATTCGAGACCGAGATCGAGATCGAGACCAAGCTCATGCCTTTTCAATTTGTTTTACACTACTATGGAAATTAGACTATGTTAAGTATATTAATAAACTAATAACTACTTTCTCAGATGTAGTGTGTTGAATGCAAAAAGTGTAGCCTATAAATTAACAAATGAATATACCGGGTGTCCGAGAATTATCTGTACAATTTTTGGCTGTTATTAAAAGTCAACCATGAAGTGTAGAAATTCCAGTGTTGTCCCATTTTACAGAGAATCTCATTAAGTTTTTTCTGATACCAAGTTTTGACAAGTTTTTTAGAAATTCCAGTGTGTCCGAACATTATCTGTACAATTTCATCTTTTAATAAAATTCTTGATAACACACGTAAAATTCTTAAACAAGATTATTTAGAATCTGTATTTTCAAAAGTTTCTTTTATTAAAGTAACGTTGTTACAAACATTCGATATGTGCACCATTAGTGATTCGCAAAACATCCAAATCGATACTCCAAATGTTGCCATGTACGCTGCAGCATATCCACATCAATTCGCTCAATAGCAGCTGTGATTCTTGCTTTTAAATCATCAATGTCTGTCACCCGCGTACATTTCTAAAAAACTTGTCAAAACGTGGTATCAGAAAAAACTTAATGAGATTCTCTGTAAAATGGGACAACACTGGAATTTCTACACTTCATGGTTGACTTTTAATAACAGCCAAAAATTGTACAGATAATTCTCGGACACCCGGTATGTATATATATTATATATATATATATATATATATATACCTACTTTTTATTTATTTACTTCTTTTATATCTGTTACAGAAGGTTTAATGAACGTACCCACTACCCAGTTTGACTTGTGCATTTATTTAAAGCATGATAGGTGCTCATTACACTTAAGGAACATCAGCATGCTCAGAAGATCTGCTGAAGGTCGACTTCTGTGGGGCCTCATTATTATGCCTCCATGGCTAAATACACGCTCAATTGGAGCACTAGAGGCAGGCACTGTTAAAACAGTCATGGCAACAGGGCCGTAACTAGGGTTTAGAAATTAGTGAGGTCCAGATTTTTTTCGAGCGCGGCGGGACGAGCAAAATTCAGACCAAAATGACATCTCCAAACACAACCCAAGCTATACACTAAACACAAAACCCTTGTCTATAATTAAATACTGTACAAAGGGACCTGTTAGCAAAAATACTTTTATTAAAGCTGCAGCAATATTTCACGGTTCAGTCTCTTTTTTTTTTTTAGGAAATAATTACCGAGGTCCGGACCTCGGTGACCTCATAGGTAGTTACGGCCATGCATGGCAATATTGGCCAGTGATGGGAATTTATCCCTTTTCTGGTGCCAAAACTTTATTGGAGAGCAGTTGTCTAAAATATGAGATTCATCGATCTCTAAGAGGTACCGCTGCAACTGTTCCCTGTGGTTCAAAGTCTTCCAGTTTCAACGTTCTTCTGCTTGGACCGATAGCTTTGATATTTTGCCATTAGTCTCGGAACTTTGGTTTGACTCTGTTTTATTTCGTCATCGCTGCTGTGAGAATGAGCGCTTAAGGGGAGGTGTGGCGTGATAAAAGTTCCACCGTGACATCATTGATGACGTCATTTTTTAACATTTACAATTGGCAATTGCGATTTGTTCTACGAATCGGTACATTGTAAATATAAGTGATGTGAAGGGTTGTCGAGTTATTCTATGCTTTATTGAATTTATCGGTACTGTTTTCTTTATGCTGTATTTCTTGCATTAGTTTTGTGTGAAGCATTTTATTTTTTCAAATACATATTGGATGGGAGGATAATCGTGTTATCACGCCACAGAGGTTGACATGCCGTTTGGCAATACTAAGTGGCCTTATAATAATACTTATATATATAATATATATAATTCTCTATTTAGTGTTTCCATTTTCAATAAATTAATCTGACGGGGGCGGGGGAGGCAAATTTTTTTGTAGCGCTAACCTAAAAAATCCAGACCCCACCCCCCCGCAAGACAAACGTAGCAACTCAAAACAGGGTGACTGATTAGTGAATACCTAGAGTCCCTTACTTTTACAAACTTTCATAAACATTCTGAATTGTGTCTGTTCAACCAAGCCACCATCATGAGTATGCCAATAACATGTATTTTTCATTATGGTCTCGAGAGGTCTCGAAAGGTCTCGGGGAGAAAAACCGAGACCGCGTCTGTCGAGACCGAGATCGAGACCGAGATCAAGTCTCCTATAAAACAGAACTGGATCGAGCAAAATACGTTAAATGCAGCGAGATCGCCACTGCGCTTCTTTCTCCATTTCTCAGACTGGCTTGGGACAGTCCGTACCTGGGTTTAGTGATAAATGGTAGCACTAATTGTTGACGACCCTTCAATTACTGTTCGCTTATGAAACATTCACAGAACGTTTAAAGACGTTTATAAACATTTATAAATGTTTCTCAAACGTTTATAAATGTTTATACACGTTCTGTGAATGCTTAATGAACGAACAGTATTTGGAGGTTCGTCAACAATTAGTGCTACTAGTTATCACTAAACCCATGTACAGACTGTCCCAAGCCAGTCTGAGGAATCGGGAAAGGAGCGCAGTGACGAGCTCGCTGCATTTAGCGTATTTGGCTCGATCCAGTTCTCTTTTATGGGATAATTAGTTTTCTCAGTTGGCGGCGTTATTACCACTTCAGTACCCTCTGGTGGATGAAAGACGTAAAACGAAACAACCAACCAACTATTTCGGTGCTTCATCTGTTTTCCTGCTCACGTCTTTGGAGTCCACTAAAAATATACTTAATCTAGGGACTGAAAAAAATGAATCAATGAATTACGAGAGAGAGAGAGAGAGAGAGAGAGAGAAGAGAGAGAATTAAAACTTGCATGATTACAGATTTGCAGGATAGCGGATCTACAACCATTGAACATCAGACTGTTCATAATGACATATAAGCTCTCTGACAGCCAAGCAGGGCCTCAGAGACGCCTTGAACAACACTAAAGGATTCAATCCTCCCGGCCCTCATTGGTCTATAGCCAAAAACCAAAAAACCATCAACTACGAAGGATCTGTTAAAAGTTCTCTCTCTCTCTCTCTCTCTCTCTCTCTCTCTCTCTCTCTCTCTCTCTCTCTCTCTCTCTCTCTCTCTCTCTCTCTCTCTCATATACCCTCAAAACCAAACCGGTCACCCCTGCTTCAACGAAGCCTAAGTAATTCAGTCGTGACATCGCTTCAGCTATCCGAAATAGGAGAGCTGCGTATAGGAGAGCGAAGGCCAATCATTCCCATGAGAACACTGAGTCGTATGTCCGCCTGTGCAGAGAAGTGAAGGCGAAGGTTAGGCTAGCGAAACGTAACGAAGAACTCCGGGTGGCAAGCCTCTGCAAGGGGAACCCTAAGGACTACTGCAGTTATGTTAATAGTAGAAAGCCCATTAGAAGCATGATAGGACCGAAGCGGCATTCTGCAGACCTCCGACGCGGACATTGCTTGTTCACCAGGGAGGACACCTGCGTCATCCCCGAGCCAGGCGTCAGGCACGAAGGTGCTGGCCTGGATAGTGTTCGGTGTACCGCGACAGTCGTTGCCGATAGAATAGACAAACTGACCGCGTTTAAGGCTCCTGTGCCAGACCAGTTCCTCCCCAGAGTGTTGCGGGAGGTGTGCGACCAGGTGGCTCCCCACCTGGCTACGTACAGTCTTCAACAAATCGTTGGAGACGGGCCAGGTGCCTGGTGACTGGAGGGAAGCCAACGTGACCCCAATCTTTAAGAAAGGGGATCACGAAAGTCCAGGGAACTATCGTCCCATTAGTCTCACTTCGGTTGTAGGTAAATTATTAGAGGGGATAATAGTGGATAGGATCGTTGACCATTTGGATTCCTACAAGCTGCTTGGGGACTCCCAACATGGGTTTAGACGGCATAGGTCGTGTCTCACCAACTTGCTCGAGTTTTTCCATGTCATGTTGAGTGAGGATGATAAGAGTAGGGCGATTGATATACTTTATCTCGACTTTCAGAAAGCCTTTGATAAAGTACCTCACCGCCGGCTAATGGCCAAAGTGCGCGCGCTGGGTATTGGTGGGGAAGTAGGTAGGTGGATTGAAAACTGGCTGAAGAACAGGCGGCAGAGGGTTGTAATTAAAGGGCTAGTTCGGGTTGGGCCTCGGTCACTAGTGGGGTTCCTCGGGGTTCCGTTTTGCGGCCACTGTTGTTTATCATTTACATAAATGATATCGACAGTGGCATCGTCAGTAGGATCGCCAAATTCGCTGAAGACACGAAGCTTGGGACCGATGTTGGGACGCCGGAGGCGATCGAGCAACTGCGTGCGGACCTACGTAGGATAGGAGAGTGGTCCGAAAAATGGCAAATGCCGTTTAATTGGGTAAATGCAAGGTGATGCACATTGGCTACGCCAATCCCAAGTCGGACTACTCGATGTTGCGGAGTAATATCGAGGCCACTGATTTGGAAAAGGACTTGGGTGTGCTAATTAGCAGCGACCTTAAGTTTATCAAACAGTGCGTAGAGGTGGAAAAGAAAGCCCAGAAGTTGTTGGGTTATTTCAGGAGGCAATTCCGATTTCGGAATAAGGAGATTGTGCTCTCTCTGTACAATTCTCTGGTTCGGCCGCACCTGGAGTATCCTGTGCAGTTCTGGTCGCTCACCCTTAGGAAAGATATTGAGAGGCTGGAGCGAGTGCAGGCGAGGGCCACAAAGTTAATCCCTTCCGTTAGGCATATGGGCTACAATCGACGCTTACGCGCCCTGAATTTGTTCTCGCTGGAAAACTCGGAGGCTGCGCGGTCAACTCATCGAGGTTTTCAAGTTCTTACGCGGGTTCAACAATGTCGATTTAGAAGCATGTTTAGTTTAAATGATAATCGAACTCGCAACAATGGTTGGAAGTTGGATTTGAAACGGTTTAGGACTAGTGTGTGTGGGAATTACTTTACGTATAAGATCTGTGACACGTGGAACAGTTTACTTACAGAAGTTGTGAACAGTTCCTCTATGGATCATTTCAAAAAAAGGTTAGACCAAATCTTGCACACTATTTGAGTGTGTTGAAAATTTTCCTGGCACCCATTGCCATTGGTACCTCCTCGGTATGGGCCGCAAGGCCTTCTGAGGTACTTCTCTTCTTTGTAACTCCTTGTAACTCTCTCTCTCTCTCTCTCTCTCTCTCTCTCTCTTCAATTTACAGGTAACTTATTCAGTCTAACATTTAGCTTTATTTTCTTTGTAAGTTTCTTTATATTGAATGAATAATGTTTACAAGCAACTTCATTTGATCCTGATTTACATTTTTCTCATATTGCTGAAGGGGAAATAGGATGACTACTTTTCTCCCTTTTAATCATTCAGGAATGTCAGAAACTGACGCAGCGCTCATGTCAACTTATGCGACCTATTGTTCTAATTCCTGTATTATTATTACCAGCAGCATCGAGATTCGACCGCCGCCCCTCCCCTTGACTTGGGTGCTTTCACTGTGCTAAGGACGCTGTTTTTCCTTTATATACCATATAGTTACTGATCTTCTCAAAGTGTTCAC
This sequence comes from Bathynomus jamesi, assembly GCA_023014485.1. Lineage (NCBI taxonomy): Eukaryota > Metazoa > Arthropoda > Malacostraca > Isopoda > Cirolanidae > Bathynomus > Bathynomus jamesi. The sequence goes on from JAJOZX010000795.1 coordinate 723,741, forward strand.
TCTACTCTTGACGCTGGTTGAGCTGCTTTCTCCTGGATAAATACGATCAGTGTTAGCGCCTCGGTGGTGTAGTGGTTAGCGTCGCTGACTACGAATCCATCGGCCCAGGGTTCGAGACCCGACGGCAGCCGGCGCGCAGCAAAACCCAGCTGTTCATCCTTCCACACAATAAATAAAGTAGTTGGTAGATAAATGGGTACCCTAGGTGGCCAAGTGGTTAAGACGCTGAGCTGCTGATGGGGTGTGGTTCGGATTCCACGTTAAACTGTAGGTCTAAGGTGGAGTGAAAAGCTTGACCATCGTCAGAATAAAGAATTCGGGCGGAAGCTAACCAAAGGTTATAGGATATAACAAATAACTTTCACATTTTCTATTGTTGTTGCCAAGTAACATTATTCATTAATAATTCTGGTTTAGTCCTCAAGTAATTCTGGGAAACACTTGAATTCTAATAAAACATTTAATGAAAAGAAATAGAATTAGAAAGTGAAATATAAGAAATATGTTTTTCAGATATTTATAACAATAAATCTTTTCACAAAAACTGCCCGTTCGAGTCTTTGCACAACAGCAGTCTTACTGGCACTGATTGGCAAACTCCGCACTGTAACGAAGCATCCTTAAATGCCAGAAGAGTCCGAAATTTCGTCGCATACACAGTGTCTCGGAGTCAAATCCGGAGACCGTGCTAACCAATCATTCGGCCCATGCGGTCTGATCTACCGACCAGGAAACGTTTCGTGAAGGTCGTCCGGTCTTGGGTGCATTGTGGCCACTGCCGGTTTCGTCAAACTTCTGTACAAGGTTCAAAATGTTTTTATAGACCTATACCATTCGAATCGACAAGACCATAACATCAACACACTAAAAAATCGAACTTAACCTAGCCCACAATATACTTGTTGACAGAATGTCAAGTCGATCAGATGTCGTATTGAAGGAATCCGGCAATAATGCTTCTCGTACTCACGAGCAATTTTAGATGCATTTTGATAAATGGTGTACCAATTGAATTCTTTTAGGGGAAGAAAGTCATGATTTTCAATTTTGGTAAAGAATAATCCATTCCTGCCGGTCCATTCCTGCCGTATAGGGGTGTGTCCGTGAATAAAGGATATAAATCGCGTTTTGAATATCGCTTTGTGCAAAACAGGTGTAAGTGCGAAGCAAATGTGTGTGTGTATATGTATGTATGTATATATATATATATATATATATATATATATATATATATATATAATATATATATATAATAAAGGGTATATTCAAGCAAAATTTAATGCTCTTTCCATATAAAAATTCAAACAGTGCAACAACTAAACGATGGAGATTTCGCACGAAGACGACAATTCTGTCAATGGATCCAACAGAAGGTAAATGACACCACCAATTTTCTAGCAACTTTGATTATGTCAGACGAAGCCCATTTCACTTGAATGGAACTGTAAACAAACAAAATTGTCGTTTCTGGGCAACAGAAAATCCATTGAATATTACCGAAGTCCGTTGCATAGTCAGCGTGTTAACTGTTTGGTGTGGTCTTACTGCATCTCAGATCATAGGGCCGTACTTTTTCGAGGATTCCACCGGAAACACGGTCACTGTAAATGGTGATCGCTACGAAAAAATGTTGACCGATTTCCATATTCCTAAATTAAGAGATCTTTGTCTAGAAAACCACTGGTTCCAACAAGACGGAGCTACCTGCCATACGACGAGGACTGCATGGCAGTTTTGCGTCAAACGTTTCCAGGCGAGTTAATCTCAAGATTTGGAGACGTTGAATGGCCCGCAAGGTCTCCGGATTTTTCTCCCTTAGATTATTATCTCTGGGGATATTTAAAGAATAGGGTCTACAGAAATAACCTAACGACCTTGCAAGAATTGAAGGCCGCCATCACAAATGAGATACAGGCCATACCACCGCACACTCTTGCAAAAGTGATGCAGAACTTACAAGTGAGAACACTGGAATGCTTGGCAACTAATGGAGCACATTTGAAAGGAGTCATTTTAAAAAAATAAATATTTCATAATAAATTTGTAACTCTACTCTTTCGAATGATATATAGTTTTTATGAAAGGAATTAAATATTAAGAATATTTGGCTTTTTTTTGGGTCCCATTCATCTGGATCACCCAGTGTGTATATATATGTGTGTGTGTGTGTGTGTGTGTGTGTGTGTGTGTCTCACAAATAATAATCTAAAGGATCGAATTGTTAGAGTTCATATATGTGTTAAACATACACTTTCCCCGAGATATGGTTACTGCATGATGGATTCGCTGATACTGTACTGAATTTAACAGAACAATGGTCAGTGCGGGAAACTGACGAAATTCCAATTTTCTAGTTCTTCTTGGTAGAGGGGAAACTGAAGAAATCCAGGTTAATGCTGGTGAAAATTGACAACACGTTTTATATCTCATGTATTAAAGAAATGTTGACGGTAGTATAACATAAAAATAGTTAAGACGGTGGAGCTAGGTAAATGCATAATAATAATAATAATAATGATAATAATAAAATGGGGTATCATCATAAAAGCAGCCAGAGGCTGAAAATACACATATTACAACTGAATATAATAAGGAATTGTTATAATAAGGGATTGTTACAAAATAATTAACGTAATATAAATTGTACAATGAAACAGTGATATGTAAATTATAAAATGAAATGAAGTAAACTGAACGTGTTGAACCTAAGTACATATTTATATACTTGTATGCTTGTTTCAAAAGCATTAGCTCATTAGCTCTGTTTTCAAGGATTTTCACTAAAGGAGATTGAAGGAGCATATGAACCCTGTGTACGACATGATTGGTTCTGTAGTGAATACTCTTATTTTAGTTTCAAGATAAATGTTAATTTTACCGTCTTGAATTTCGGAATAGCTATAAATTCATTTTAAATTAGTTACCCATCATAATTCAATTGTAAACCACATTAATACTAATTTTATGTATACTGTATTATTTTATTGTATGTAAACATAATTAATTATATATCACAATTGTCAGTTAATTATTTATATTCAAATAATTATTTTAATCTAATACCATGTCCATTTTGCAAATAAATAATAGAAATCCAAGGGTTATATTTTCCATCCTTGGTACTGTCGCAGTTTCGCCTAACGACTCAATACGGCTAGTGAGATAATCACTGGTTGGCACTTAACCAGCGGCAGTGCTTATGGCTACATCATCCAGGTTAACCTATACCGGATAGATGCGCTACGGTCCCAAGCCGTAGCTTGCCTAGGCCCAACGACGACGACGACGAAAACCAACAATTGGTGACCCCGGAGTTGGATTACCCCCTTTTACCCGAACGACTAGGACTAGACTGTAACGTCGTTCGTGCCCATCACCCCCTTCACCCGAGCGACTAGGACCAGACTGTAACGTCGCTCGTGCCCTCTGCCCCTCACCCCTGCCCGTGCGCTCTGTGCCTGCGCTCGTCTCAACCTCCACTCCTTCGTTGGTAACTTGTTGTCTTGCTTGTACGTCAACAAGCATAGGAGAAGATGCCTGACGACGCTGGTGCCATCTCCCACTTGAGCGTAAAGCTCCCCGTCTTCTGGCCGGGTGATCCATTTATTTGGTTCCACCAAGTGGAATCACAATTCAACTTGGGAAGGATCACCGCTAGCAGGACAAAATACGATCATGTTTTGTCCTCTCTCACAGCGAGCATCATCTCTGAAGTCCGTGACGTCATCGTGTCTACTTCCACGAGTGAGGACCCATACAACGATCTGAAGTCTGCCATCCTGTGCCGCACCACTGTCTCCGAGCGTGAGAAACTACATCAGTTAATCTCAAAAGAAGAACTTGGAGACCGTAAGCCCACTCAAATGCTGAGGGCTATGCAGTGCGCTCTAGGCAAACGCGCACAAACCTTCGATAAGGACATCTTTAGACAGTTGTTCTTGCAGAAACTTCCTCCATCAGCTCAGCGTGTCTTGGCCACTATGGATCCTGCTACTCCAGTTGATAAACTAGCAGAAACTGCCGACAAAGTAGTGGAGATTGACACAGCTCCGGTCAACAACGTGAACACACAATCGGAACTGGAGTTGAAAGTGGAAGAGTTAAGTCACAACTCAACCACGTTTGTTCTCTGCTACAAAATCAACGGCAAAGAAGCCATTCTCGGTCAAGATTTACGAAGAGGCATCGTTCGAGTTCCGGGAAGATCTGCTTCTACCACTCTAAATTTGGAAAGAAGGCTGGGAAGTGCATCTCCCCTTGCAATTTTTCGTCGGAAAACCCCAGCAGCGAGTCCTAATGGCGTCTAGTACTCGCACTGCCAACCTGTTATTCATAAAGGACAGGAACTCTGGTGTCAATTTCTTGGTCGATACCGGAGCGTCAGTCAGTGTATTCCCTCAAAAATCTGGTCATACGCACTCGGAATCTCCGCCTCTATACGCTGCTAACGGTTCACGCATACCCACGTACGGTACTCAGTCGCGTGAACTAAACTTGGGCCTTCACCGATCCTTCAAGTGGATTTTCATCTGTGCTCAAGTGCAGCATCCCATAATCGGCGCTGACTTCCTCCAGCATTTCAAACTCCTGGTGGATCTTGACAAGCGACGCTTATGCGACCAGGCCACACTGCTTTCTGTTCTTGCCAAACAGGTTGCCCTTCCGGACGCCTCGAACTCTGCACTTTCCCTCGTTCCCCCTAATTCCATGTACCAGTGCCTTTTCCAGCGATATCCAGGAATTCTTCAACCGATGCAGATGGGTGATACCATTAAGCACACCATTACCCATCACATTACAACAAAAGGTCCCCCTGTGTTTGCAAAACCCAGACGTCTTGCCCCGGACAAACTGAAAGCTGCCAAATCGGAATTCCAGCTTATGATAGATCTTGGGATAATAAGACCTTCCAAAAGCAGTTGGTCCTCTCCCCTACACCTGGTCCAGAAGAAGTCAGGAGACTGGAGACCATGTGGGGATTACCGGTTTTTTGAATTCGACAACCATCCCGGACCGATATCCGGTACCAATGTCCAAGACTTTACTTCTCTTCTCCACGGCAAATCTATCTTCAGTAAAATAGACCTCGTTAAGGCTTTCCACCACATTCCCGTAGAGCCTTCGGATATTCCCAAGACTGCAGTTTGTACACCATTTGGGTTATTCGAATTTGTGAAGATGCCGTTCGGGCTACGGAATGCTGCGCAAACCTTTCAGAGGTTTATAGATGAGGTCACCAGAGGCTTAGACTTTGTTTATGCCTACATCGATGATTTGCTTGTGGCCAGCTCAACGGAAGAGGATAAGGAACATCTTTCACTCCTCTTTCAACGCTTAGAACAATACGGTGTTACTATTAATGCATCTAAGTGTGTGTTTGCACAGCCAACCTTGGAATTTCTTGGTCACACGATTTCGCAGCACGGAATTACCCCCCTTCAGGACAAGTGTGAAGTGATAAAAAATTACCCTATGCCAAATAATCAGCGTGAGTTACGTCGGTTTCTAGGTTTGGTAAATTATTACCACAAGTTCATTAAAACTGTGCCAGTGTTCTTGCTCCTCTACACGCTATGATCACACACAAACGCAAGGTAACGAAATTGGTATGGTGTAGCGATAGTTTACAGGCGTTCGACAATGCCAAAAATGCTATCAATAGTGCATTGTCTCTGTCATTTCCTATCAGTGATGCCCCCCTAACTCTGACGGTCGATGCATCAGATGTTGCGATCGTGGGGTGTTGGAACAAACCATTAACGGTCAACAAGCACCCATCGCGTTTTACTCGAAAAAGCTGCAGCCAGCCCAAACGCGTTATAGTGCTTTCGGACGTGAACTTCTTGCTATTTACTTAAACGTGAAGCATTTTCAACATTTCCTTGAAGGCCGAGAGTTTTGTGTTTTTACCGACCACAAACCTTTGGTCACTGTCTTCAATAAAAACAGCTGTAACCACTCTCCCAGAGTCATCAGGCAACTCGATTATATCTCGCAATTTACCACAGATATCCGCCACATCAAAGGTGTCTTGAACACTCCAGCGGATGCACTTTCAAGAATAGAGATTACTTCTGTTACCCTCAGCTCTACACTGTGGAATGCTATTGCACAGGATCAAGATAAGGATACGGAACTACAAGACCTGCTCAGAGAAGACTCCACTCACTCACTTTCCCTCAAGAAAATGAGTATGCCAGGATTGTCTGTGCCCCTCTATTGCGACGTATCAACAGCTGCTATTCGCCCTTATGTCCCTCCATGTCACAGACAAGCAGTCTTCACGGATCTTCATAAGCCCTCCCATCCTGGTATCCGTGCTTCGCAACACCTGGTTACCTCTCGCTTTGTTTGGCCCTCGATGCGGAAGGATGTCAAACATTGGACCAAAACGTGCCTTGCCTGCCAGCGTGCCAAAGTCCAAAGGCACACCAGGTCCCCCTTTGACGCATTTCCGCCCCCATCCCAGCGATTTGAGGTAATTCATGTAGACATTGTTGGCCCTCTTCCAGTGATTCAAGGCCAACGTTATCTGCTCACCTGTCTCGACCGCTTTTCCAGATGGCCTGAAGCCATCCCACTTCCTGATATCCAAGCGGACACTGTTGCAAGAGCCTTTCTTCATGGATGGGTATCAAGATTTGGATTGCCGACAAAAGTCATCACTGACCAAGGTCGCCAATTTGAGTCTTCGCTTTGGAAGAAGTTTACCAGCTTGTTGGGTACAGTACATGCGCATACCTGTGCGTATCATCCGCAAGCTAACGGCCTCGTCGAACGCTTCCATCGCCAGCTGAAGTCATCCCTTATGTGTCACGAAGACTCCCATTGGATGGATAAGCTTCCACTCGTGTTGCTTGGTATTCGCTCTGCATTTAAGAGTGATCTGAAGACTACAGCGGCTGAACTAGTCTATGGAACAACACTGCGGCTACCAGGTGGCTACTTCACTGCAGGGGATAAGTCATGTGATCCTACGGAATTCGCTCAAACACTTTCCTCTCACATGCAGTCCCTTCAGCCTGTTCCCCCTCGATTGACTAGCCAACAGAACATCTTTGTTTCCCCAGCCCTCCAGTCTTGCACCCACGTTTTCATTCGTGTACCTGTCCCAAAACGGCCTCTCCAATGTCCATATGACGGGCCCTATGAAGTTCTCCGACGTACGCGCAAATCATTTCTCATCCAGCGCGGTTCCAAGGTCGACAAGGTTTCTATCGATCGTCTTAAGCCTGCGTTTTTGGAATCAACCTTAAGCGAGGTACATGTAGCTACCAAAAAGGTCCAGGAGAAATCTGTGTCGTTCGGAACTCTTTGAACTTCCTCTCTGGTGGGGGAGTGTGTAGTGAATACTCTTATTTTAGTTTCAAGATAAATGTTAATTTTACCGTCTTGAATTTCGGAATAGCTATAAATTCATTTTAAATTAGTTACCCATCATAATTCAATTGTAAACCACATTAATACTAATTTTATGTATACTGTATTATTTTATTGTATGTAAACATAATTAATTATATATCACAATTGTCAGTTAATTATTTATATTCAAATAATTATTTTAATCTAATACCATGTCCATTTTGCAAATAAATAATAGAAATCCAAGGGTTATATTTTCCATCCTTGGTACTGTCGCAGTTTCGCCTAACGGACTCAATACGGCTAGTGAGATAATCACTGGTTGGCACTTAACCAGCGGCAGTGCTTATGGCTACATCATCCAGGTTAACCTATACCGGATAGATGCGCTACGGTCCCAAGCCGTAGCTTGCCTAGGCCCAACGACGACGACGACGAAAACCAACAGTTCGATCCTGGAAGACGCTAGATGCCCGACCTGCCACTTTTAGCGTTAATAAGGTATCAGGCTGGAATCACAGTTTCATCGTCGCTGAAAAGGCACCACACACCATGACGTGAATGACATCATACCCTTTGTAGTCAACAGATGCTTCAGGGAAAACTCCTGAGTTGGAATGGGTGTCGCCACGCCTACACGCGCGACTGTCATCTGAGGATGGTAAAAATCGTGACTCATCAGAAAAGATACTAGTGGTCCAGCAGCCACGTGTTCATGTGAGCATCTTTACTCCCCATTGCTTTCTGCTTTCGAGGGCAATTGGGAGACTCAAGGCGTTAGATTCTTCTTGTGGCTCAACCATAACTCCTACTCTGAAAATTTTGGTTCTGGTACTCATGTCACGTGGATTGTTTTCAAAGCTTTTCCTTACATTTTGTACATCTTCAATTCGCTTTTGTTGCTTTTTTAACTCTTCGAGGCATGCCGTCAACAAGTCACTTGCAAATGTCGCTTTCAATCCCGTACCATTGTTCATTTATCATATGTTTCATGCAGGTCAGATCTGTATGAACACTCGTGTTTTTGAACATTTTTCTTATACAATTCCCCATAAATGGTCAACAGGATTCAGGTCTGCGAATTGAAAATGCCACACTGCAAATATTGACGAGTTAAATTTTTAACTCAGTATGAGTGAAGTGCATGAACTCCTGAATGGATTCGAATCACCTCATTTTGTGATGTTACACGTAATATTTTACTCTTAATTAAGAGTAACGACATTACACTGAGGATGTATAGCTGAAAAGAGTAATATATATATATATATATATATATATATTATATATATATATATATATATATATATATATATATGTCTATTTATTTGCATGTGATTAAATTTTCAAGTTGTTTTTAGTATTTTTGTTTTTTCTGGAGGTAAGTTTAGTTTTGTAAAGCCATTTCTATAGCTGTTATAGCCAGCACTTGCTTGGCGGGGGGAGCTGATTGTATTAAATTTGGAGCTTAAGATTTTCATGGCTGCGTTCTTTTCTATAGTTTTATTGATCAAAAATAATTGAACCGACAGTAATTGGGGGGACCCTGCGGTCCCCCAATTACTGGGTTCAGTCCCCCCCCCCACCCAAATTATTGGCAGCACCGCCGTAAGGACCTGTTTAGCTAAAATTCAGCTCTTTTTTTTTTAGAGAGACCCAAAAGTTAACAACAAACGGACAGATGGAGAGACAGACAGAATCACACACAATTTGCTTTTATATAGTAGATATCATGCTTATCAAGTAGGCTGTTCTTAGAAAGTCCAGGGGGACACGTGAATTCACCGTCCATCGTTTGGGACGTACGTAGGATATCAGTAAGGCAATACAAAAATCCTCATGAGAAAAACTTCCTTGAACGTACTTTCAAATTTATATATACTGTAAGTATCATCGTCTATACTACATAATATTGGTTATCGTAAGTTATTTTATCTGTATCACTTTATTCTCATTTGTATACGGATATAATATCTACGTTCAATTTGTAGTTTCATATAGAATAAAATAAAGGAATAATCTCTAATATTAAATGAATAATAAGCGAAAGTGTAAACAATCTTACCATGTATGTAGCGCCACACGAAAGCTCTTCGGTTTTAACTGAAACAAATGATACCGTAATGGCTGTTTTCCATTCAGGTAAAGGTTGAATGTGGATTAATGTGCTTAAAAGTTAAATGTGGATCTGTTGTTTAAATAAGTACTACGCGCTTCAAATGTGAAAGAATGTAATTATATAGAAATCACCTTATAAAGGCTAGTTATTCAACTGGACCAGCCGAATGACGACGATTTTTTAAATGTTAATTTATGAAGGACCCGAGTCTTCACCTTACAACTATATTGACTATCTATTGGCCTATTAGTAACTTATGTTGAAAATGTTACCAATCCTAAATTTTACGTCTCTAGCCCGCTAAGACAATGCAAAATATTACTCTGAACTTAGATACCTCATTAAGATTAATATAAATACAAGAAGAAGATATAATAGCGTTGAATAACCCTTCGCCTTTGAATCAAATGAAAAGAAGCTATATTTTAAGGGTGTTGACAATCCTGCTAACTTGATATATTCACTTTCTTTTTATTATAGGTAGCTATATGGTTTCCCGAAATATTAATAGGAACTGAATTGGTCTGCCTATAGATGTCAACAGAATTCGTATGTTGAGTCTATTCACCTACGAGGTTAGGGTTACATTCGCCACACATCTCGTATTGTAAAGAACTACAGTTTATACGCATAAGGAAAAGAAAAGAACTACGAACGCCTAATCAGTAGACTTGTAACATTCTCGGGAATAGAGTTGTGGGGAACATTCCTGATGCGAATATTTGACCTATATTTTGCAGGGACACATGAATCAATAGAAGTGAACCCTACTAGAAGACTTCAAGAAGCTGAGGCCTTCAGAAACTTTTAAATAATTTTAACTGGAAAAATTCAATTTTTCCCCAAGAATAAGCATTTCGAGAGGGGGAAGGCCAAGATAGGCTCCTGGCGGTCTTATGTACTCGTTGTACATTACGAGTTTAAACAATTAAGGTTAAAATATATATATATATATATATATATATATATGATGAATAAAACCACGAAGGGAAAAGAAACACAAAGGGGTGCTCAAGCGCTTTCGTCTAATGACATCCTCAGGAACACTGGAGTGAAAGGACAGATCAAGGCAATATATGTTACAAAAAATAAACATACATACATACATATACATATATATACATATACATATATATATATACTATATACATACTGTATATATAGTAAGCATAGAAAAAATTGTGGGAGAAGCAAACACATTTGTATGGGAAATTGACACTTTTAGCACTTTGGCCGACATTCAATATAAATTCAAATGGCTTGTTTATGGAACAGGTCACAAAAGAATAAAGAAATAAAAATAAATATAAATATAAATTGGGAAAAAAAAAAAAAAATAATTACAAAATAGTGCCTTAGTGATATATATGTCACAGCCTAAATAACCATAAAGAAATAAACCAACAAATAAAAAACCACAATATATATATATATAATATTATATATATATATTTATATATATATATATACATACACACATATATACATATATATAGTAAGTAAAGAAAAATTGTGGGAGGAGCAAACACATTTGTATGGGAAAATTACACTTTTAGCACTTTGGCAGACATTCAATATAAATTCAAATGGCTTGTTTATGGAACAGGTCACAAAAGAATAAAGAAATAAAAATAAATATAAATATAAATAGGGAAAAAAAAAAATTACAAAATAATGCCTTAGTGATATATATGTCACAGCCTAAATAACCATAAAGAAATAAACCAACAGATAAAAAACCAAACATTGTAAGTGGAGACTACAAATTCCTACGAAGATAACTTTCCTAAACGTTTCCGCAATAGCCTTTCACAATTAAAAAAAGATAGTGAGCTCCATATTACTAAAGCAGACAAGGCTAACACCTGTCATTATGGACAAAGTGGATTACACTGGAAAGATGAATGAGCTGCTTCAGGACCCCGCCACATACGTGAAACTTAGGAAGAACCCGCAGGATGATGTCATCAAATCATTCAATAGTGGCTTGAAACGCATTCTCAAAGATCATAAGGACTTAATTCCCCTTTTTTTGTCCACTTCACCTTCTCCGCCTTACCTTTATGGTCTTATTAAAACCCACAAACCGGGTAACCCTATGCGCCCTATTATTAGCTCGGTGGGCTCTATTACCTATAAACTCTCCAAATGGCTTGTTAATGTTTTGTCCCCCATTCTTGGAACTGTCTCTGATTCACACGTAAAAAATTCCATGGATCTCACTGAAAAATTTAATAATGTTCCCATTAATACCAACGATAGATTGATCAGTTTCGACGTTTGTTCATTGTTCACAAAAGTGCCGATTGATGATATGCTTGACTTTCTCGCCCGAGAATTACATAACTATGATCTACCATTACCTGCACACACTGTTTTGGAACTTATTAAGCTTTGTATCAAGGATTGTAAATTCACTTTCAATGGCGAGCATTATCAACAAGTTTTTGGGATGGCCATGGGCAACCCTTTGTCGCCCCTTCTCTCCAATATTTATATGGAGTTTTTTGAAATTACTTACATTCCGAGAATCCTGGGGGTTGGCATCCCTTGGTTGCGGTACGTCGACGATATTTTGTGTATCTGGCCCATGAATCGTGACCTGGATGACTTCCTCCTTCAGTTAAATGACCAAGTCCCCTCCATTAAATTTACTTTAGAAGTGGAACAAGACAACTCAATCCCGTTTTTGGATGTGCGTGTTCATAGGGATAGCCCGGGTTTTAAGTTTAGTATCTATCGGAAAAAAACAAACAATTTGTCCTACGTACACTTTTACTCTGGACATGACACCCCTATTAAAAAGGCCATATTTTCCTCAATGTTTCTCCGCGCTCTTAGGATCGCCAGTCCGGAATACAGTACATCGATGCCGAATTGGAAAATATCAACGGTATTGGAAGTAAGTTGTGTTACCCATCTGCGTTCATGGAATCTTGTCTTAATAAGGCTAAACGAACCTTCTATCGTGTGAATAATAACACTCGCACCTTGTCAAAGAATATTTTAGTACTGCCATTTTTCCCGGGCTTCTCAGGCATTGCTAATGTACTTAAACTTTTGGATATCAGTGTAGTTTTTTCATATAACAATATTGTGAAAAACATCATAGTAAAAAATAGCCCTACCAATAATTTAGGCATTATCTATAAAATTGGGTGTAAGCAATGTGATTCCTTTTACATAGGTCAGACGGGAAAGGATTTGCAAACGCGTGTAAAACAGCATCAATATTCCGTTAGAACGGGACAGTTGTCCAGTGCCCTTTTTGTCCATTTGTCAGAGTTATCCCATTGTATTGATTGGAATAATGCTTCAGTTTTGTTTCACTCTAGCAACATTGTTAATAGAAATATTCTTGAGTCGGCTATAATTCAACTTACAAATAACCTTAACATGAGTAAAGGTCTGTTTCAACTCGATCCCGTTGCTCTGAATTCCTTCAGAATGGATTTAAACAAAAAGGGCAGGTTGTTAAATCTTTGGTAAAAATTTGTTTTTGTCTTTGTTTCCTTATAAATCTGTAGGTTTCTCTTACAATTTTATTTTTCAATTTTTTGCTGTATGCGTGTATGTGTATGTGAGTATGTGCGTGGTCATTGCAGTTAAATGTGTGTGTATGTATATGTATGTATATGTATGTATGTATGTGTGTATATGTATATGTATGTATATATGTGTATATATATGTGTATATATATATATTATGTATATATGTGTATGTACCTTACCTTACCTTACAACCTTACAAAGGTTCCGCGCGATGATTTCTCATTTCGCGAAGGTCAAGCTTGTATGTATATATATATATATTATATATATATATATATATATATATAATATATATATGTGTGTGTTTGTATATATGTATGTATATGTATATACATTTGGTTATGCGGGTATACATGTGTAGTTGTATTATTTGTAATTTTTTCAATTTATATTTATTTTTATTTCTTTATTCTTTTGCGACCTACCGATTTTTCAGACAATAATTATAAAAACAAACCTTTGGTAATTTTTTCCCTTATGCATATATATATATATATTCTGTATATATTGCGTTTATATTTGGTATATATACCTTATATATGTTGTATATATTTTTATGGTTCTTTATATATCATCTAGGCATCATTTTGTTTTCAAATTTATATTTACTTGTACTTTTTTATTCGTTTGTGACCATAGTATGTATGATTCAGACAATAACTAAAAAACCTTTGGTAATTTTTCCCTTATAAATTGGTGTGCCTCTCTTAAAATTTATTTTTCAATTTATTATTATTATTTTTTATTTATTTATTTATTTATTTTTTTTGGTTTATTTCTTATTCTTTGTGACATATATATCAATTTGGCATCATCTATTAAATTGATTGTAAACTTCCCTTTTGAGCTTGAATTTGTAGACTCCACTTACAATGTTTGGTTTTTATCTGTTAGTTTATTTCTTTATGGTTATTTAGGCTGTGACATATATATCACTAAGGCATATTTTGTAATTTTTTTTTTTTCCCTATTTATATTTATATTTATTTTATTTCTTTATTCTTTTGTGACCTGTTCCATAAACAAGCCATTTGAATTTATATTGAATGTCGGCCAAAGTGCTAAAAGTGTCATTTTCCCATACAAGTGTGTTTGCTCCTCCCACAATTTTTCTTTACTTACTATATATATGTATATGTGTGTATAATATATATATATATATATATATATATATATATATATGTTTATATATATTTGTGGTTTTTTATTTGTTGGTTTATTTCTTTATGGTTATTTAGGCTGTGACATATATATCACTAAGGCACTATTTTGTAATTAATTTTTTTTTTTTTTCCCCAATTTATATTTATATTTATTTTTATTTCTTTATTCTTTTGTGACCTGTTCCATAAACAAGCCATTTGAATTTATATTGAATGTCGGCCAAAGTGCTAAAAGTGTCAATTCCCATACAAATGTGTTTGCTCCTCCCACAATTTTTTCTATGCTTACTATATATATATGTATATATATATATTATTATATATATATATATATATATATATATATATGTATATATATATGTATATGTATGTATGTATGTTTATTTTTGTAACCTATATATTGCCTTGATCTGTCCTTTCACTCCAGTGTTCCTGAGGATGTCATTAGACGAAAGCGCTTGAGCACCCCTTTGTGTTTCTTTTCCCTTCGTGGTTTTATTCATCATAAATATTTTTCACGTGTCACTTTCGTGAAATAATTTTCATATATATATATATATATATATATATATATACTGTATATATTTCTCTAATAATTAGTAGTACATATGTTGATTTTATATTTTTAAATGACAATATAAATAATTATAATTACAATTCAATTCATCTTCAATTCTTCAATTCTTCAGCTCCCAGGTAGGCTAGTCAGCCTGTCAGTGGAGCCAGCCTCCTTCGCCACTCCGCCCTGTCCAGCAGCACTCCCGTTTCTTCGAGCTCTTGCATGCTGGGCAAGTCGTATCTTCGCAAGCTCTCCTCCACTTCGTCCCTCCATCTCCTTCTCGGTCTCCCTCGCGGTCTTCTGCCATTCGCTGGTCTCCACTCCCAGCACCTCCTCGCACTTCTCCCCTCCTCCATTCTCTCCAAGTGGCCAACCATCTCAACTTGGCAACGTCGATTTTTCTCAAAATCGGCGTTACTCCCACATTGGCTCTAATTTCTCTATTCCTTATCCTATCTCTTCGCGTCTTTCTCAGAATAGTCCTCAGCGGTCTCATTTCTGTCGCCTGAATTCTGCTTCGATCTGCCATGCGCATTTTCCAGTGTTCCGACCCATAAATCAGTATTAGTGTTAAAACTGTTTCGAAGATTATTTTCTTAGTCCCAAGGGGCATATGTTCATCTCTTAGTAGCGGGTATAACATTCAGACATTTTTACTAAACTTTGCAATTCTTTCAGTTATTTCTTGTATATTACCGCTTTCTTTAGTAAACATACTCCCTAGATATTTAAATTTTTCAACATTTCTTATTTCCTCATCTCCTATTTGAACTCCGAATTCTCCTTCTTCTCTTCGACATACACTTAATATTTCTGTCTTTTTTACACTCATTTCCATTCCCACCTCCTTCAAACATTCATTCCAATCAATTATATTACATAATATAAAATTATAATTATATGTTAAGAATTACTAATTTCTTATTAAAACTAAAACATTTCTCACGACAGTATCTAGTTTTTCACGGATATGATCTGCATGCGATTATATCGCACAATCTGGATACCACAATAAGTACCGTTTTGTCATTCCATATTCAAATAAGCTCTACTTACCGCATATGCAAATGCAAAGTGTGTACACGGCTTTCAGGATCAAAAGTCTACACAAAACATGAGGACAAACGACAATCTTAATAGAATTGAAAAGTGAAATACTTCAACGCGGCTAACTACACATGATATATGGGGATTGGGGAATGGTACATTAAATATCCATCCATCCATCCATCGTGTTCAGCCGATTTGGCAGGTCCAACTCATGTGTCCCGCCAAAGTGTTCTATCCTGAGCTATCCTTTTCATCTCAAGGTAACTCCTGCCTGCCTTCAAATCATCCAGCATTGCTTTCCTTTTCCTTCCCCTCAGCATTTTACCTTCAAATCTACCCTCTATCACCTCCTCTAACAATCCTTCTCCTCTCAACACATGTTCGATCCATTTCTTGTCTTTCTCTTATCACCTTAATGAGTCTTCTTTCTTCCCTCACCTGTTGCAGTACTTCCTCATTACTTTGGTGTTCTCTCCAGCTTATCTTTAGCATTCTTCTCCAAATCCACATTTCAAAACTTTCCAGGAGTTTCTTTTCAGTTGTTTTCAGTGTCCATGTTTCTGCTCCATACAGTACCACACTTCATATCAACCATTTTACTAACCTTTTCTTCAGTTTCAAGTTGAGTTTACCTGTAAGTAGTCTTTTCTGTCTCTCAAAAGCTACCTTACCCATACTAATTCTAGATCTTACTTCCTTATTGCAATCTCCATTGTTGGTTAATAAACTTCCTCCCAGATATTTAAACTGCTCAGCTTCTTCTAAGGTCCGATTTCCTATCGTTAGGTTCATTTGTGCTCCTTTCCTTCTCGCAATTTTCATTACTTTTGTCTTGGTCTCATTAATTCTCATTCCAAATTCTGATTCCCTCTTCCAGATCTGAGAGTGCTTCTATTATCATTGCTTCCGCATAGATGTTAAATAACATGGGGGACAGGAGCATCCTTGCCTGACCCCTCTCCCAACCAATCCAGGCTCCGACTCTCCTGCAACTCTAACATTCACAGTCTGCCCAAGATATAGATTTTTTATCAGCCTACGGTCCCTCCAGTCAACATTAATATTCTTCAATATTTCCATTAGTTCCTCCATTAGATTCTGTCAAAAGCTTTTTCATAGTCAATAAAACAAACAAACATCTGATCATGTTCCAGCACTCTCTCCCATCATTCTCATAATACCAATAGCTTCTCTTGTTCCGCATTTTGACCTAAATCCAACCTGATCCTCTCCAATGTACTACTCAGCTCTGTTCGTTAGTCTTCTAGTTAGTATCCTTAGCATTATTTTTGATGCATGGCTGACCAAACTTATGGTTTGAAATTCTCTGAACACTTGGTGGCTCTCGGTTTCTCGGGGATAGTAATCATGGAGACTCATAAAGTCAGCAGGTCAGTCTCCACTTTCATACATGTTTCTGCACAATACATTCACTTCCTCTCTAGCATCACCTTCAAGACTGTTCAGAAGTTCTGCTGGTACATCATCTGGTCCTGGGGCCTTGCCATTTCTTAAGTCTTTTACAGCCATCTCTACTTCTCTTTCCAATATGTCCGGTCCCATACAATCTACTTCCACCTCATATTCTTCCTCTATTTCGATGTTATTAAATATATGACCATAAAAATATTAAAAAAAAATATACGCTCAAGTCCGACGTAAAAATATAATATAGATATTTTAAATAATAGATAAACTGCATTAACATAGTGAGACTTGGTTTAGTATGAAACTATTTTCTCGCAAACACCCCTTACGAAATGTACATATTGTAATACCAATTTTATTTTTGTGCGATTAATTGTATTTATATGTGGTAGGTGTAATTTAAGAAACGAGTCACGAGCAACAATTACTTTAATTACAGTAAATACAGTTACTAATCAAGAATATCTGCGTGCGTACCATCATTTTCGTAACTCACAGGCTTCACAGGCCTCATATCGTTTCTGCGTGTCTGTATCGCTTAATTCATTAACAAATGACGGATAATATGTACATTTTGTAGGGGATGATGGGATTTTTCGAACACCCTGTACAATGTGACGGAGGTAGGGGAACCTTAATTTTACGAGAATATTCCCGACCTTACAACTCCATTCATCAGTAACGGTAAATCTTGTAATAGTACTCCATATTCCAAATACAATACTTAAATAAATAGGCCCTTTATACTTCAACTAATAATTATGTTTAAACTAATTTTTACGAAGTAAATCAAACGACCTTAACAATGTACACTTCAAACTAATTTTATTTTACTCTCTTTACTCCAACAAGTTCTTCTTGCAAGTCAACTGAAGAAACGTGCTTGGGAGTGGAATCTGGTGTTTGGTCTTTCCATAAAGGGACGACAGTTTCGTAAATCAAGTAAATTTGTTGCATATATCATTAAAAAATAAAAGTCAATGTAACTTCTTTAGTTTTTCTCGCATATTTATAGGTTAAATTACGTGATAAGTTACGATAATTAATGATAAGATTTCAAAAAAAATAAGGGGTGGAGGGATTAAATGGAGAACAGTCGAAAGGGAGTTCGATTTGGGAAAATAATATACAAACACAATTTCGAGTTTACGCAGTTCAAGCGAAGGTTTTAATTTAGACTCTTAATCGGGTTTAAATAAACACTCTTTTGAGTTTGTCGTCAACGTTAACTTAGGGTTGCCAGACATCCCGTATTTTACGGGACAGTCCCGCATTTGATCCAAAAATCCCGCGTCAAAATCCCGCGTTCAAAATGTCCCGCAAAAAAATATTTTTTAAGCAAATTTTTTAGGGATGAATTGATTTATAATTTCAATATTATGTATAATAATTTAAATTTATTCACGATGTTTAATTGTTAAATATTATTGTAATAAAATTTTTCTAATTTTGTTCGTTGTAATCGATGAAGAAATCTAGTTTCAATTTGAAAAAAAATTTGGTCTTGAAAAAAAACCTCAGAAAAATTTTTGTCCCGCATCGGCATTTGAAAAATCTGGCAACCTTACGTTAACTTGACTAAAAGAGTAACATTCAAACCTCACAGAACGAAAATTAACTCGATATGGAGTTGACAGAAAACATAAACGAGTTGCGTTTAAACTCGATTTAGTCTTTTTCCGTCTATATACTCACTTTTAGTCTAATGAACTTGATTACACTGGTCAACACTCATTTTATTGCCAATCATATTAGAGTGATTTTGGGGTAACTTTGTGGTGCTGATTCCGAATATGACATCGGTTTTGCTAGATTGGCTCTAATTTATGAGATTATTGGTACCCCATTGAAACACGTAAAAATGCAAAAAATTTAATGTTCAGGCGGAGCCTACTTACAAATCGCATTGAAATTGTCTCAAATCATACAAAAGTAAACACATGAAATACATAATGGCATTTTATTCGGTATAATAACAGATAAACACAGTAAGCTGATTCGCATAATTACAATTAATGTATAGTAAATCTCTGTTTGTACGATTCTCTTTTATGTGGGTAATCAGGACAATCACGTTGGAGGTTCTAGCAATAGTCTGCCATCATGTGTCTGTCCCATCTGCCTTGATACCTTTCCTCCATCACCTTGATATCTTGATGAAACCTCTCCCCTTGTTCCTCGCTAAAATCACCAAGATTATCCGGAAATCTGTGTAAGTGGCTATGGAGAAAGTGTACCTTTATGCTCATATTAGTACCCAACTTTTCAAAGTTTGTGAGCATGTTTTGCACCAGTTCTTCATAATTGTCTGCTTTGTGGTTACCCAAGAAGTTCTTGACAACTGAGACATAACTGCACCAGGCAGAAGCTTCAACACCATTCATAAATTTTGTGAAATTAGAATCCTTGATAAGTGTACGGATTTGAGGGCCATCAAAGATTCCAGCTTTTAGTTTTTCCATACTTAGTCCAGGAACGATCTACAAATGTATTTGAAGCAATCGCCATCTTTGTCCAAGGCCTTAACAAATTGTTTCATTAGTCCCAGCTTGATTTGAAGTGGTGGGAGGATGATTTTTTCCCTGTCAACCAAAGGCCAACCAAAGGTCAACCAAACTACTGGTTGGGTGGCCGATGACTTATATATGGAGGGGGAATATTCTAGAATGATCGCGGAGTAAACACTAAGAATATTCGCGTGTCTCACCATCTAGAATGTTCCGGTAGTTTCCCATATGCACGCGTTATGGTTACGTTTCCTATTAATTGAGGGTATTCATTATCTCAAGAACTAGAGCCAAATCGGAAAAACTACTTTCATTTTGGAATTCAGCAACCCCAAAATACCCTAAATTCGTACGAATTTCCTTGGCAACGAAACAAAAATTTTTTTTTGTTGAGCTGTGTTATCAGTTGAATTTAACTCGGCAAAATTTACAGGGCAGTTTTGCGTGTTTTACATTTTATTTAGTAATTAAATTGTTTCAATAATTCTGGAAACAAATGTAATGATGAAGTTGTTTAACCTCCTTCGCAACATCTAACCTTCTTGACGGAGCTGACCTACAGCTTTACGCAGGATCCGAACCAAGGATCGCTACATAATCTGGACGCGGAGGATGGTTTCCCATTCAACTACTACCCAGACTCAATGTTGCTTGATTTCGCTGATCGACGGGAAGCATCAATAATTCTGGAAAGCCCTCTGTGTGTGTGTGTGTGTGTGTGTGTGTGTGTATATATATATATATATATACAGGGTGTCCCATAAGTCCGGCATTATAGGAGAAATTCATATTTTTCTATTTCTACACGTTCTGTAAATAAAAGCTTTTGTTTTGCCTTTTTTTATTATTTTTCCTATGATGCCGGACTTATGGGACACCCTGTATATATATATATATATATATATATATATATATATATATATATATATATATTATATAATATGAGAGAGAGAAAGTAATAAAAACGAAAACGTTTTCTTGAATCAGTTGAAAGCTGAAGGAGGGTTCCAAGACGTAATGAGTGAAAAGTTTTTTTTTTATATACACACAACTAAGGCCAAGGTTAAGAACAGTGAACAATTTTTTTGTTCTATTTTAAAAAACTAAATTATTTAAATTAGACTTTCAATGGAGCATACAACCACATGCAAGTGTTTTTTTGATAGTTAGGTTAGGTTAACCCTTTAACGATGGATGGTACCTTAAGGTCCACCAGAAATAATAATATAAATTGTACTATAATGCCTCGTTTCTATAAATGTTTCTACGTGTTTATATAAAGATGTCATTTAGTCGTCGGGAAAGGAACCCAAAATGCGTAGCATTT
The DNA here is from genome assembly GCA_023014485.1 of Bathynomus jamesi. Classification (NCBI taxonomy): domain Eukaryota; kingdom Metazoa; phylum Arthropoda; class Malacostraca; order Isopoda; family Cirolanidae; genus Bathynomus; species Bathynomus jamesi. The sequence goes on from JAJOZX010000795.1 coordinate 744,808, forward strand.
TAGCGACTAGTTGCTAAAATATTTAGTTTTGAATAACAATAAAACCTATACGTTCTGGTAACAAGAGTGACCGCATATGCTGCAGACTCGTCCGGCTTAAAGGGTTAAGTTCGGTAAAGTAAGTTTAGGTTTGAGTAATTAGCTTAGAATTTTTGCTTAAACTTACTCTCGATTTCGCCAAAATTGACCGATCTTAAACTGTACCTCTTTTTGCATTGCATTCGCGCATTTCAGTCTATATCCATCACAGACTTCATTGTCAATAATTAAAAATTTTCTCGAACTTCCGGTTCTAAAAGGCGAATACGATCTTTTAATACATTCATCTTTAGTAATTCATTCATTAAATTCTCTTTTTCCTCTCATAATTTCACGACATCTATAAAATTTATCACATTTTCAAACGACATTTTGGCACCTTCTATAATAATCACAATTGACCAGCCAAAGCTTTGAGACTTGGAACGCGTATCCAACACGCTCAAATGAGGTGAAAACCAATGAATAAAATAAGCTACACCAACTAGTCCCATATTTAACTATTATTTATAGATTTATTTACAATTTCTATTTCCCAAAATAACTTAGTTATGGCATAAAAGGCTGTTTGGAATTTACTGACAATTTCATTATTTTATTTTAAAATTTTAAAAAAATTGTCCACTATTATTATTATGAACGTTTATCCTGAAATAATACAATTTTTATGGTTTTATTTATGACTGTGTGTGTGTGTGTGTGTCACTATGCTTTTTTTATATATATGGGGTGTCCCATAAATCCGGTCTCATAAGAAAATTTATTTTATATTAAATTTACAAAAATAATACATTAGAACTAAAACAGGATCACCCGAAGATCAAGGCCCCCATGTAGTCTTGTTTTTTTTGCTTTACAGTACCAAATATAGTAATAAACTAGCAAAAGGTCGGCGCTACGCGCCAATTTTGCTAGATCTGCGGTGCTTCGGCTGAATTGTGGGCCTACGGCGTATTTTATTTTGAACATCAGTAGCCCTTTATCTGGATATAATTCCTATTCCTCTCACCTTGGGCCTCAGTAATTGGGGTGCCTGCGGCCTTCCAGTTACTGGCAAACCAATTATTCATTCAATAAAACTACAGAAAAGAACGCAGCCATGAAAATCTAAAGCTTCACAAATCTTAATACAATGAGCTCGGATTAACCCCACCCCCTCCCCCATTACCCCACCCCTATCCCCCAATACCCCCTCCCCCAGCCCCTCCCCCATTTACCCCACCAATTTTTTTCTGAGTTTCCCCATTAACCCCACCCCCTCCCCCATTACCTCACCCCTCTCCCCCAATACCCCCTCCCACCCTTTTCCCCCCACCCTTCCCCCATTACCCCCAAGGGGGGAAGGGGGCTGGCACCTTGCAAAGGATTTACTTTAATTTTTTTTTGGTTACATATATATATATCGCATCTATTTTTCTGAGTTTCCCCATTAACCCACACCCCCTCCCCCATTACCCCACCCCTCCCCCATTTTGTGCCAAAATTATGATTAAAAATGAAGAAATGGGAAGAACTGTACCCCTAAAAGTGGGGGCAGGATTTATGTTCGGGAATTTTTTTTTAGCATGGGCACTGCACAATAAAAAGACGCATCGAATGGTGAAAACCGCATTGTTCTACACCAATTGTAGCGACCTGTAGGTGTGCGCAAAAAAACTGTTATATATATATATATACACACACATATATATATATATATATATATATATATATATATATATATTATATATATATATATATACAGGGTGGGCCGTAAGTTTCCATACATAGGAAAAATAAACATTTTTTATGGAACCCATTTTTATTTATATAATATGCTCTACATGGTTGCCATTGTTTTCAAAACACATTTCAATACGTGTTCCCCACTGTTGATGAACACGCATTAGCACAGTTGACGTTATGCTTGTAATGGCGTTGGTGATACGTTCCTTTAGATGATTTATGTCTCGTATCTTTTCCTGATACACCATGGCCTTCAAGTGCCCCCAAAGATAGAAATCAAGGGGGGTGAGATCTGGGGATCTGGGAGGCCACTCCACAGGACCACGCCGACCAATCCAAGCATCCGGAAACTGCTGATCCAAATACCGACGCACGAGAAGACCATAAGTTTAAATTTTCCTATGTATGGAAACTTACGGCCCACCCTATATATATACAGTGCCCGCGAAAAGTATCCGATCACTCAAGAAAATACAATATTTTCCCTTAATATTCAGAGACACGTAATTCACTTTCTATTTGTTCTAGCGACATCTGGTAACTTTGAGGTTGCTCGCTGATATGAGAGCTATCCAACGCATTCTCAAATTAGTGTTCTAGTAGCCTTCGTTGCGGGTGGCTGTGTCTCAAATTTGTCAGATTTCACTGTTTGTGTAAATTTCTTGATATTTTTTTTTTTTTACAGAAAGTGGTGTAATAAAATTTATATATAATGTGTGCTAAAAAACAACTTAAGAGTGATTGTCGAGGTGCTATTGTTGCTTTGCATGCATGTGGGAAATCACAGAGACAGATAGCTAAGGAATTAAACATATCCCAAAGTACCGTTAATTTATGGGTTTCACGGGCTAAGAACATGGTGGCCTAACCACGCCAGTCCCTAAAAAAGATCTGGCAGACCGAGAAAAACAAATTCGCGAACAGACAAACTTATGAAACGTTTAGTATTGAAAAACCCAACAATAACTGCGAAAGAAATAAAATTTAATATGAATAATTTGTTATCTGGTGTTTCTGAACGAACTATCCAGGAGCGGCTCCAAAAAGAACTCGGATTACCATCTCGCCATGCTGCTAAGAAACCGTTCATTAATGAAAAAATGCGTAAAAAACGTGTTGCATTTTGTAAAAAAATACATTCATTGGACTGTTGATGACTGGAAGAAGGTTTTATTTAGCGATGAGTCGACATTTTTGACATTCAGAAGTTGTCCAAAAAAGGTTCGCCGGCCTATTGGCTCAAATAGATGGACCCTAAATACACCCTAAAGACAATGAACACCTCCAAGTGTGATGGTTTGGGGTTGTTTCGGTTACTATGGGCGTGGAAACTTATATTTTTCTTCCGAAGAACACAACTATGAATGGTGCACGGTATTTAGCAATGCTACAGATAAACTTCCAATGGCAATGGCAATCCAAAGGACAAAAACATACATGCATGATGGTGCACCATGTCACAGGGCCAAAATAGTGACAAAATGGATTACTGACAATAAATTTGATATTTTGGATTGGCCTGGTAATAGTCCAGATCTCAATCCGATAGAAAATCTGTGGCTAATAATAAAAAATAAGGTGAATGCCACGACACTGGCTCAGTCGAAAAATTACAAGAGGCCATCAAAAGGTATGGTGCAAGGAAATATCAGTGGAAGTTTGTCAAAACTTGATTAAATCCATGCCAAAATGTCTAGAACAAGTCATCCAAACAAAAAAGGACAGATGACAAAATACTAATATAAGGTTAGTATACATTTAAACATTGTTTTTTATGTAAAAAATACAAATTTCAAGGGTGATCGGATACTTTTCGCGGGCACTGTATATATATATATATATATAATAATATATATATATAATATATATATATATATATATATATACAGGGTGGGCCGTAAGTTTCCATACATAGGAAAATTTAAACTTATGGTCTTCTCGTGCGTCGGTATTTGGATCAGCAGTTTCCGGATGCTTGGATTGGTCGGCGTGGTCCTGTGGAGTGGCCTCCAGATCCCCAGATCTCACCCCCTTGATTTCTATCTTTGGGGGCACTTGAAGGCCATGGTGTATCAGGAAAAGATACGAGACATAAATCATCTAAAGGAACGTATCACCAACGCCATTACAAGCATAACGTCAACTGTGCTAATGCGTGTTCATCAACAGTGGGGAACACGTATTGAAATGTGTTTTCAAAACAATGGCAACCATGTAGAGCATATTATATAAATAAAAATGGTTGTCCATAAAAAAATGTTTATTTTTCCTATGTATGGAAACTTACGGCCCACCCTGTATAAGGCTTCATTTCTGAAATAGTATATTAGATTAAATTGAATGCCCGGTTAGGTCAACTGTACGTCCTTGACGATTGGTTAGGTTAAGTCGTGATATTTTCGTTAGTTTTAATGAAGATATCATTTGGTAATTGAGGCTGGGGGCCCTGATCTTCAGGTGATCCCTAAAACAAATGTTCAAACTCGTGTCTTGTTTTGGGACCTTTTTTTTTTGTTGCCGGTAGAATAACACGCAATGGCTAATGAGTGAGTTACACTCTGAGGAAAAGTAAGTTACACTCTGAGAAAAAGGCGGAGACCTTTCCCTCAGAGTGTAATAATATGCTACATGTTAAATAACACTTCATTAATTTAAAACCTTTCACGAGTAACTGTAACATCTGCTGTAACACTCCAATCAGTTAATCACATTCACATTAATTACGGAACCGGTCATTAATCAGTCAATCACATTAACGGTCTCTCTCAAAGCACTGAGAGGCGACTGGCGAGCAGTATTAACAGAGCTTAACTAAAATTCAAATCAAATCAATAACTGTCATTGATTACAGCATTTTATAATGTTGATTATGATTTGATTATGATGATGACATTTCAAAATAGTTGATTAGATTATGATTATGATTACAGCGTAATCATGTGATTATAATCATAATCAACCCCATGTCTGGTTCGAGGACATCCAACATTCAAATGTCTTTGTCGAAACATGCTTTGCTCACGAAGTCGACGGCCAATTGAAAGAAATGTAGGCCTCGATGGTAATCGCCTATTAGGATACCTTTCAGCATACCGGCGATGGGCAGCAGCTGCGTTTCCTAGCATCTCTCCTAACACGAGATGCATATCAAAAGAATACTGCTCCATAAAGCTCTGTAACATTACATGAGATTGACACATGAAATGAAGGAAATAATTTTAGTTTTTAAGATAACAACTAACAAAATACTCTGAAAACAAAAGAAAAATAGCTACCTAAACAACCAGACAACTACGACTTTAATAAACTTTCATGACTTTCATTTTAATTGGCTCGTCCTCGGCAAAAAAGCAATGTATTTCGGAAACGAAGCGATTGCAGATTTATACTCATAGGGACTTTTTTATTCACTTTGACGTTCTGAATATGTATACTAATTTATGAAACATAATTTGATAACACCCTGTGTATATATATTCGGGACCGACCGAAAGTACTTCGGCACTTTCGGAACCGAAACAAAACGTTGTCTCGACTTTCGGCCGAAACCGAAACCAAAACCGAAAGTAGAGTAGTTTATATGAAAGTATCGTAATATAAAATGGAATACAAATACTTTATATGTAATGTAATTCAATCGCTTTATTATTCCTTTTCACGCAAAACGTAACAAATAATTAAAGAAAACTCAAAAAACATTCCAAAAATATTAATGTTCATTAATGCAAATTAATAAGAAAAAGACATTTCGATTCATTCAATATTCAAAGTTCAAATATTTCAAGTTTTTTTGAAAGGAGGATGACATCTTCAGCGTTTACTGGGGTCAAATTCGCCGGTTTGGTGTTAATGACATTGCCTGCAGTGGAAAAAAGTCGCTCCGATTCCACTGAACCCGAAGGGCAGTTCGGTCAAGTTTACTTTCGGTTTCAGTCAAGTTTACTTTCGGTTTTGGGCTCGAAACCGTAAGTCTACTTTCGGGCCGAAACCGAAACCGAACTTCGGTCGGTCCCTATATATAATACACACAAACCGTGCATGGAACAAGGGACTCTTCTGGGAAAATTAAATCCACTACAGTCCGAATAAGTAATGGTAAATGACAAACGCTATAGTTTTTTATTTTTCATGATGTTAGCCCGATGTGGGCAACGTGTCACTCGCAAAGAGGCCCAAAAAATATAGATAGATAGATAGATAGAATAACCTTTATTAATAATAATAAAATAAATAAATTTTTCAATTTACAATGACATGAATAATTGTGAAGCTCGACTATTTATTTTATTTAATTTGGCCCTTACGTTTTAGGCTTTACTGGGCTCTTATTAAAAATAAGCAGCTAGTTGTTATTAATTAATAATAATAAATAAATAAATAAGTAAATAAGTATTATTAATAGTTAAAACATGTATTACAATATTAAACAATATTAATGGACAATATTAAACAATATTAGTGGACAGCTATCTGCTCACCAGCTATCTGCAAAGCAGATAGGATCCAGCTTTGGAACAGGATCTAGGGGTTACAGCTACACCTAGCCTATTATATCCAGAACCTCAATATAAGCGAGTGACCCGTTGCCCACGTCGGGCTAACATCATGAAAAACAAAAAAACTACGGTGTTTGTCATTTACCATTACTTATTCGGACTATAGTGGATTTAATTTTCCCAGAAGAGTTCCTTCTTCCATGCACGGTCTGTGTGTAACATTAAAGGTGTCAGGGGACCATTCTGAGTTCAATCCCAGTATATATGTATGTATATGTATATATATATATTATATATATATATATATATATATATACACACAGTATATGGGATGAATTTCACAATTAAACACGTGAAATGAATGAATGTTGCAAACCCACAAGGGAAAAGAAAAATGATTCCAAGGCCTTTTGTGTATTCAGAAGTACACCTCGTCAGGGAAATCATTAAAAATCATAGATTCCCTGACGAGGTGTACTTCTGAATACACGAAAGGCCTTGGAATCATTTTTCTTTTTCCTTGTGGGTCAGCATAATATATATATATATATATATATCGTAAAGAACGACGCTTGTATAGGAGATATTCCGCGCAAGACGAGAGAGAGAAAACGGAACAAATGAAAAAATGAAGTAACCATCTGGGAATCGAACCCGGGATCTTCCGATTGCCGGTCAGACGCGATACCATTACACCATGGACTTCACTCTTCCAAATGCCGTAATTCTTCTACATACTCGCAGAAACCAATGCCCCAAGGGGCACCTCCCGCATGCCGTAACATTATATACATTCAACTGCAAAGAACACACAGTATAAATAACGTAAAGAACGACGCTTGTATAGGAGATATTCCGCGCAAGACGAGAGAGAGAAAACGGAACAAATGAAAAAATGAAGTAACCACCTGGGAATCGAACCCGGGATCTTCCGATTGCCGGTCAGACGCGATACCATTACGGCATGTTACGGCATGCGGGAGGTGCCCCCTTGGGGCATTGGTTTCTGCGAGTATGTAGAAGAATTACGGCATTTGGAAGAGTGAAGTCCATGGTGTAATGGTATCGCGTCTGACCGGCAATCGGAAGATCCCGGGTTCGATTCCCAGGTGGTTACTTCATTTTTTCATTTGTTCCGTTTTCTCTCTCTCGTCTTGCGCGGAATATCTCCTATACAAGCGTCGTTCTTTACGTTATTTATACTGCGTGTTCTTTGCAGTTGAATATATATATATATATATTCTGTTTCCTTTTTCCTTCGTGGTTATTTTCATCATATATATATATATATATATACACACAGTGGTGTAGTGCTGTGGGAACGCGTGGGAACGGCGTTCCCTTACTTTTTTTGGTAGACGGAACGGCGTTCCCTCACTATTTCAAATAAATCCGAACTTACAAATCTCTAACGTCATGAAATTTTAATTCCCACCCCTAGAAGAAATATGAGAAAGAATCATTAACTGCTTCATTTCTTTTAGCTTCGACTGAGGCAATGCTAGCCTATAAAGATCTGGTGAAACAGTCACCACGGCGTACCAGTTGTTAGCTTTTTTTTTAGTTAATCATTCCAGTTGTTAGCTATTTTTATTGATCGTACTGGATGTCATATATCTAATGACACTGGAAATACTGCATATTCAACCTTGGAATATATCCTAATATCCAGTGCATATGACCTCAAAATATCCCTGAAATTGGTCAGATTTCAAAAGATTTCCCGGGGGGCTTACAGTGTCCCCGGACCCCCAGCTGTATGGGCTCGCCGCGCTCGCCATTGTCCACCCCCGCATCTGAGTAACACTTTCAAAATGCGTTCCCTCACTTCTTTATTTAGCACTACACCACTGTATATATATATATATATATATATATATATATATATATATATATATATATATATATATGATGAAATAACCACGAAGGAAAAAGGAAACAGAATGGTGCTCAAGCGTTTTCGTCTAAATAACAAGTTCGAGACTATATATAGGTCACAAAAAAATAAATAAATAAAATAGAAAAATAAAAATTGTAGGAGGAGCATACAAATTTATTAGGAAAAGCTACCAGAGTTTTAGCACTTTGGCCCTCTTGTCTAAATCCGTTCTGAACGAATTCAAAACAACAGGATCAAGCGCAGAAAGGTCCTGGCTAATATTGAAATTATTTGTAAGTTGAATAATGGCAGACTCAAGAATATTTCTATTAACAATGTTGCTTGAGTGATTCCAATCAATACAATGGGATAACTCTGACAAATGGACAAGGGACTCTTCTGGGAAAATTAAATCCACTATAGTCCGAATAAGTAATGGTAAATGAAAAACACTATAGTTCCCGTTCTTACGGAATATTGATGCTGTTATACACGCGTGTGCAAATCCTTTCCCGTCTGTTCAATGTAAAAGGAATCACATTGTTTACAACCAATTTTATAAATAATGCCTGAATTATTGGTAGGGCTATTTTTCACTATGATATTTTTCACAGTATTGTCAAATGAAAATACAGTAGACGCCGTTTATAATGTCCCACTCGGTGCCAAACCAAAAGGACACTATATCCGATGAGACACTTTATCCACAGTTTGGTCTCTCGAGAGTTGCAAGGTTAAAAATAGTGAATATGTACTGTATATCAATATATTTACAACAAACACCTTTATTATGCAATTTCTCATTAAAAATGTTTTTACAATTCAACTGAAACATCAAAACTACCTTCATTTTACATTAAAACAAAACATTTTCCTTCCATGGCCATCTAGTAAGCCTGTAAACAGCACGGCATCACAAATACAAGTGTAAACTAGAGCTGCCAAGTAGACTATACTAGCTGAAAATAGACACTATAAGCGTAATCGGAGACACTCTATCCATAGCAATTACCATGTAAAAGTAACTGTTTCCTAGTTTTTAGACACTATAAGCGGCGAGACACAATATCCGGGGACACTAAATCCGGCGTCTACTGTACTACATTAATATTCAAAAGTTTAAGTACATTAGCAATGCCTAAAAAGCCTGGGAAGTATTAAATATTCTTCGACAAAGTGCTAGCTAGGTTATTAAACAAGACAGAAAGTTCGTTTTGCTTTGTTAAGACAAGGCAAAAGCGCACCATGAATACCATTCTGTGTTTCCTTTTTCCTTCGTGATTATTTTCATCATAAATATTATTCACATGTTACTTTCGTGAAATAATTTTCATATATACAGGGTGACCCAAAGTCAGGACACATAGAAGAAATTGATTTATATTAATACCATTTGTTTTCGCTGTTCCAAGTGAGATATGGATGGGAACTTAACGAAAAATGAGCGAGTGAAGTTGGTCTTCATGTACGTAAGAGAAGGAAACACGTACCGAAGTATTGCAGACGAATTTAATCAGCAAAGCCAAGGGCAATTTAAAGCCACCGGGAGTGTTCTTGAAGGACCACGTACTGATCGGCCAAATACCTACACGGATGATGTGACTGCGACACTGGTACAGTGTTTTATTGTTCAACAGTATTTAAACATTGTTCAACAATGTCTAATTTGTCCAAGAGCCCGAAGAAGTCACCCCGAAGGCTATCCAGAGAGACGGGCGTGTCGAGGACGTCTTGTCAGCGAATTCTGAAGGTAAATCACTTCCATCCCTACAGGATTACAGGACATGCCTGAAACAAGAACTGCATGGCGATGATACAGACCGCCGCCTAGAGTTCCGTGAGTGGGTGATAAGCAGAGCTGGGCACTTGCGGCACATTTTGCGGTACTGCGGTACTACCGCACTACCAAACCGGTACCAAACCGGTACGCGGAAATTTGAATGCGGTAGCGGTACTGCGGTACTTTCAGCGATCCTTTGCGGTACTGCGTTATGCGGTACCGGTTTGGTAGTGCGGTAGTACCGCAGTACCGCAGTGCCGCAAAATATGCCGCAAGTGCCCAGCTCTGGTGATAAGCAACATTACCCGTCATATCATGTTCACTGATGAGGCAATGTTTTATCTTAGTGGGCACGTTAACCGCCAGAACGCTTGCTACTGATCACATGAAAACCCCTCACTGGACTAACGACAGTCATATTGAAAATGCTTCACACATTATGGTCTGGGCAGACGTGTTAGGTGATACCTTAATAGGGCCTGTTTTCATGGAGGCTTTTCATTAAAAACCTTCCGCTGAATCAACGAAGGGGGCTCTTCTTTCGATAGAACGGCGCTCAACCACATTTCGCACTCAGAATTCGTCATTACCTGAATGAATTAGTTGGGCAGCGCCGGACTGGACGACGAGGTCCTGTTGAATGGCTTCCTAAGTCACCAGATCTAACGCCCCTTAATTTCTTTTTGTGGGGTCACTTGAAATCCGTCGTTTACAGTGATTGTTCCCGGTCCTTGGAGGAATTGAAGACTCGAAAGTTCCAAGATTTCCCCAGTTATGCTGAAACGTGTCACTCAGAAGAACCGAGAAGTGTATCGAGGGTAATGGGTCTCAATTTTTCCCCTGTGTCCTGACTTTTGGGCCACCCTATATATATATATATATAATATATATATATATATATATATATATATATATATATATATATATATGTGCATAATGAGAATTGCCAATTGAACTGAAAGGTGCCTCGAATTTGCCTACCGCTGTAACACGAGACAAATACCCATTTTTTTCCATCCCAAAGAACAAACGTTGCTCGCTCGATAAAGCAACGAATCCGTTTCACCGAGTCAAGGAATAAATTTCGGAGTGAAGAAACGAATACTGATGATCAGACATTTAATGTTTTAATTTCTTTTTTAAAGTTACTTCGCTTTTTTTTGTAATTAATTTTATCCGTTATTTATTTTCTCTTTCCAGTTTTAAAATTTAGATACTTTTTGTTTTAAATTTTACTTTTTAAATTTAAAAAGACGTTTCGATCATTTATTTTTAAAGGTTTAAAATGTTTAAAAAAAAAAAAAAAGTTTCTGTTATACTTTTCGCCAAAAATATTTTAGCGTTCAAAACCTTTTTGATTCTTTAAATTCTCGAACGTTTTATATTTTGAAAGTTTCATTTAATTAATAACTTTTAACTACACAATTCATTAGTTTTTTATTCTTTATAGTATTTATAGTATTCTTTATAATTCTTTATTCTTTATAGAATCATCTCTCAATTTCGTTCCCATTTTATTAGAATATGAACTTGTGAAGAATAATTCAAATAATTTTTAAGAAAATTTAAAATTCAAGACATTAAATTTTAGAGCTCAATATATGAATACCTTTCCTGAATGCTAATTGCTTCAGGCTCTTTCTTTCAAATTAAAGTTCAACTCAAAATGGAAGGTTTGAAGTTCTTCGTAAATTGCGAGATCAAAAGAATTTCGTACTTACACTTAACTTATTTAATTCTTTATTTCGGGCTCACTTGTGCAATGATTTAAAGCATCGAATTTATACAATTAATATTTAGAAATATACTAACCATTTGCATATATATATATATATGAAGAGAGAGAGAGAGAGAGAGAGAGAGAGAGAGAGTTATTTTAATGGACGATTGTGAGAGTTTGGAGGTTCAGTCGAAGAGAAGAGCTGACTCGGTTCTCACCTCTGAATTCAGTTCAGTGTCCGATTCTGCAGTGAAGACAGTCAGTCAATGAAATTCACTGATTTTGCTCATTAAAATTAGTACGCAAAGGAATTCAGAGTATTGGAACACAAATTGAGTTGTATGAAACTAATGTTTTTATTGTAATTTAATATTGCATGAAAATAATATTACTTTGAAATACATAAATTGCACGCTGTTTTATATATATATAATATATATCATAGTACATGTAAGAATCTATTAATTCTGGATATTTATTGGGGGAGGGCGGTCTTGGTGAGGTGTTTATGAGGTTCTATTTTGCGTGAATGAGATCACTCTCACGAGAGCACGTTACGTCGTGACAAAACAGTCATGAGAATGTCACGAAAAAAAGTTTAGAGAAGCAATTTTGTCACGAGATCAAACGAGACTTAAAATAAAAGTTGAAACATTCATTCTTTGAAGGAAATCTAATTTTGGGGACATATTTACAGAGGATGCCACTAATAATTACAGAGGATGTAACTAATAAATTATTTATTAGTTACATAATGTCCTTGGTAATGAAATAATAAAATTTATAACTATTTATATAACGAAATATTTAATTAATTCAAATTATTAAAATTTAATTTATTAGAACGTACATTATAATATATATATATATATATATATATATATATATATATATATATATCTATATATATTATATATATATATATATATATATAACGGGTGTACCATAAAAAAGGGTACATTTTAAAAAGGCTATAAAATCAACATTTGTCATATAATTTTAATAAAACTTCTACACAATAAAACATGTGTATTTATCTATAGGCAAACAAATTTTCAGACTAAAATATCAAATAATTCAAATTCTATCAACATTTAACGAAAGAGTATGATTTTTCTACTTAACATGTAAAAATTATTAAACCTTTTTAATATTTTTTTATAAAAATAATTTTTAACGTAAAATTTACCTGAAATTATTAAAAAAATTGTTCGAAATGCTTTCCTTCCATTTCAATAACTTTTTTTATTCTTGGCCGCAATTCATCTATGGCTCGATTTACTTGTTCCTGTGGAAGCTCTTCCCATTTCTGAATGATGATCTCGCGTAAATGAGCGACATCTTTTATCCTCGTCCTGTAGACTCGCTCTGCTAAGTTCTCCCATATTCCGGCCAAGAGTAAAAAAAGTTATTGAAATGGAAGGAAAGCATTTCGAACAATTTTTTTTAATAATTTCAGGTAAATTTTACGTTAAAAATGATTTTTATACAAAAATATCAAAAAAGTTTAATAATTTTTACATGTTAAGTAGAAAAATCATACTCTTTCGTTAAATGTTGACAGAATTTGAATTATTTGATATTTTAGTCTGAAAATTTGTTTGCCTATAGATAAATACACATGTTTTATTGTGTAGAAGTTTTATTAAAATTATATGACAAATGTTGATTTTATAGCCTTTTTAAAATGTACCCTTTTTTATGGTACACCCGTTTTATATATATATATATATATATATATTATATAATATATATATATATATATATATACATATATACAGTATATATATATATATATATATGTGTGTGTGTGTGTGTGTGTGTGTGTGTTTTACAGTCAATACGTAAAATTAGGTAATTTATAAATTAACTGAAACTCAGGCAACGTATCAAACTGTGATACAAAATCAAACCTAACCTAACCTTTCTGGTAATGCTGCATATGCATGCCCCCTTGATATTTCCAATATGTTGCCTAAAAATTCATGGCAAGGTAAGGTTTAATTAGGTATTAACTAAATCGAGCATTTAACAAATTGCCTAAAATTTCAGTCAATTTATAAATTGCCTAATTTTACATATTGACTGTAACATATATATATATATATATAATCAGTTAGAAGGACCAAAAATTGGCACAGCGCTCAGGCCAACTAAAGCAGCCCACTGTTCTAATTCCTCTATTATTATTATTATTACCAACATGATTGGGATTTGAACCCCTAACCTCAGTACCTTCATTGCGCTTCGAGAGATAACGGTGTTACCCACCAAGCTACCGGCGCTGGCTTTTATGATGTAGAAAATTTTGTAAAACAAAATTTCCACTCGTGCAGTGTATTTATACCCCATTATGGGGCTTTTCTTTTCAATAAAGTTAAAATTTTTATTTAGATTTGGTGGGAGGTTAGTGTGTCAACGCATCTTATTAAAAAATTATTTTAACTAATTAAAAATTATAACAAAGGTACTTTTTAAATCTTGATTTTAAGCATTACATTCTTTATTCAGTTTCATCGCAATTATTTTATGGGATTTATATAAGCTGGCAATAAAGATTATCATTATCCTAAACATAAATTAAAATTTCTTCAAATCTTTAGAATGATTAAGTTAAGAGGATTCGTGAATGGAATTCAAATTTCGTTAAAACAAATAAATTGTTGCATTTATAAATAAGGAAATTCTCACTCGGCGAATCTCATCTTATGAAAATTCTTTGCCATCAAATTCTCACTTTGAACATTTTCGATGCTATTCTCGCCCCCCCACCCCCCACCCCCCAAAGTAGACATTTTATATTTTTTTTCAATATTTTTAATTTTTTAATTTTTTTTTTAAACTTTTCAGGTGAGATTTAAAAAGAAAGAAAGTTAACGTAGATATATAGCCATAATTTCTTTATTTAGAAAGTAATTTAAAACATACACCGCGAACGAATGTTTTATAGAAAATTTTATAGAAATTTTATAGAAAATTTTTGCCAAGAAAAATAACTAAATAAATAATAATAAAAAGGTGCGTGTATTAAACATAAAATTCAGAAAGAAAATTAAAATTTCGTGATTTTATTTTTAAATCTTTAAAGGTTTCTTGTCCTTCATCCAAAATTTTCAATTTTCAACGTATGATAATAATAATAATAATAATAATAATAATAATAATAATATAAATATACTTTTGATCCCTGAAGGAATTTCCGACAGATCAAACTTTAAATATAACCCTCTGAGGGACTCACTCAACGATTTATATTGAGATTTTATACTTTGAGTTCGTGAAACAACTTTTATTTTTGTATATTCGTTCAAACGTATCTAAAACGTATAAATACTGAATCCAAATGGATCATCTTCGAATCTTACACTCGTTAAAGAGAGATTTGGCAAAAAATTTCTTCTCATTTTGGCATTTTAAAAAGAGGTAAACGTTTTTGCTACTAGTTCGTCATTTTAATGCGGGCCTGCAACTACGCTCACTCTCGGATTATTATTATTAACAGCGGGAGTCGAACCACCGACCTAAGCATCTTCACTTTGCTAACAACGAGCTACGGGCGCAGCCTTAAATGTTTATAGTGTAATATATAACGTTATTTCACTATATACTAATATACGTGCTATCAGTATCTAGAGAAATTATTTCACTATATACTGATATAAGTACTATCAGTATATAGAGAAATGACGATTATAAATATATACGTAAATAAAAATGCTTCCGCTCAGAAGTCACTTCCGTAATAAAAAAAAGAAAGGTTTATATGAGAATGCATCACTTCACTATTACGTTTCGTGGTTTATGACGTAAATGCAGAGCTGGGCACTTCCGCAAACACTTCCGCAAACCGCAAATTCCGCAACTGCGGAAGTATGTTTTTCTTTTGCGGATTTGCGTTTGCGGCAAAGTCATCGCAAATTAGTGAATTTGCGTTTGCGGAAGTGATTTTGAGTTTGCGGATTTGCGATCGCAAATCCGCAAACTCAAAATCACTTCCGCAAACGCAAATCCGCAAAAGAAAAACATACTTCCGCAATTGCGGAATTTGCGGTTTGCGGAAGTGCCCAGCTCTGCGTAAATGACAACAAAGTATAGAATCTGCAAAACAAAAATTATACATTCAATAAAGCTTCCACGCAAATATCTTCATCTCACGATGACCGGATTTTCGAGGACGAATGATACGACTGATATATAACTCGGATCATTGAATTAGTCGGAGTTTTAGATTCTTGTATTAAAGCGCTTTAGTAAACACGGTTGTTTTTTTACTTCGGAGAAGCCAAAAACGTCGTGAATGACAAACATTTGTGCTGCCGAACACTCGAGAGGTAACTAAATGATCTCTATTTTATTGCGATAATTTTTCATTTAACTCACAACTGCTCCCCACCAGATATTGTTTTAGCGTATAATGTACGAAAAAGATTGTCTTTAACTTCATCAGTAAACAAAAGCTGAAATTCCTAACAACTGTAAATTCCACTATTGTTATCTATACAAACGTGCATCCCACATGCAAGAAATCATTTATAATGATGCGACCCATCACTCAGACACAATCATTTGTACCTTCTTCTTCATTAATTTCAAGTGCAAGGTCACCTAGCGGTTTTAACAGTTTATATACTGAAGAAAAAACACAACTGGTATGAAAACAGTGTGTGCTTCTATACATTCCCACCCCCCACATATTAGTAACACAATCTAGCTCTTCAGCTGAACACATGCTACAAGTTACTTCACCTGTTTTGGCCTCATTAAAAGAGGCAGTTAATTTACTAGTTTAAACATTAAGTTTGGGTGATAAAAGCAAGTCTTGCTTTATACCTGATGGTGACTTGAAACATTTCCTTATTTTAACTGTAAAAGTTTGGTGGCCATAAAAAATCTCAACATATTCGCTGCATAAACGGTAATACCCGTTTTTCTTAAAATACTGCAAACCACTTTAAAAACGACAGGGTGTTCCTTAAGTTCCTTTACCCCTGAACTATATATATATATATATATATGTGTAATATATATATGTGTGTATATATATATATATATATATATACACACACAGTAATCACCCGATTTACGCGGTAGATACGTTCCTGAAACTTCCCCGTAAATTGGGGGAACTATAACATAATTCAATGTGCTAAGTACGCCCCCCCCCACACACACAAACCCAAGACACCCCAAAAATTAAACAAAATAAAATGATAATAATAATAATAATTGCCAAAAAAAAAGGAAAAATTAGTAATAACATGAATATTTTCTGGACCGCGTTAATCCGAAACTGCGCAAATGGGGGGCGCGTAAATCGGGGGTTACTATATATATATATTATGGCCTTTTTCGGAATCGGCCTTTTCGCAAAAGGGTTAAGTCGTAATATTTTCGTTAAACAACGTAAATATCATGACTTAACCTAACCAATCGTCAAGGGCGGACAGTTGATTTAGGTTAATTTAATGCCCGGTTAGGTCAACTTCCCGCCCTTGACGATTGGTTAGGTTAAGTTATGATATTTTCGTTGTTTAACGAAAATATCATGACACCCTTTTGTAAAAAGGCCGTAACACACACACACACACACACACATATATATATTATATTATATATATATTATGGGGTAGATAGAATTATGGAACACCCTGTACTTATATAAATTGCTTCTAAGTCCAGGAATTATCTTAGTAGCCCGTCGTAAATATGGGGACTTAAATCCAAATAATCGGCCAATAAATCCTTTGATTCTATTTCTTACGGCTTCGATATATTGTTTACTCGGTTCAAAAGTGTCGGCAAAAATAATACCTAAATCTTTCTTTTTTGTACACTCGTTATTGCGCAAATGTTCTGACGCTGATTTTGTTCGTCCTCCTAGTTTGGTATCATCCGCAAATTTTGAAATTATACTCTTAATTCCTATGTCGATGTCATTGATATAAATAATAAAATGAACTGGTCCCAGAACTCAACCCTAAGGCACGCCGCTAATTACACTTTTCCAGTTAGACGCTTTGCCATTGATGACCACTCTTTGTATGCGTCCACTAAGCCAATTTTCGATCAATTTGAGAACATTACCATCAATTCCGTGAGAATGAAGTTTAGCTAATAATCTTCTATGGGCATTTTATCAAATGCCTTTTAAAAATTGAAATATATAACATCTACTGTTTTACTCTTGTCATATATATATATATATATATATATATATATATATATATTTACAATATCATTACAGAAGTTGATGAAATTAGTTAGACAAGGACGATTACGTCGAAATCCGTGACGAGAATCTTTGATTCAATTTTTCATTTCTAAGTGATTAACTATTTTGTCCTAAACGATCGTCTCCATGAGCTTACCAACTACTGAAGTTAGACGAATGGAACGATAATTTTCCGAGACGATTTGTTCCCTTTTTGTAAATATTGGAGGACGTTATGTTTGTAAGTTTCCAATCGAACGGAACTTCTCCAGACTGTAACGACTTATTATTATTATTAATATATATGTAAGAGGAGAGACTATTGCGCAGTTCATTTCTTTAAGTACCTTTGGCTAAAGCTTATCTGGACCGAGAGTTTTATTAGGATTAACTTTACCTATGGCCGAGAGTAAATCACTTTCACTAATGTTAAAATCGTGAAGTTTTAAATGATCATCTAAGATTATGGGAACGGGAATGTTGTTCATATTTTCGTCAATAAACACGGAAGAGAAGAATTTATTTAAAACTTCCATCATTTGTAAGTTATCGTAAATTTTTTTCGCCTGTGAGTGGACCAATTAATAGTCTGCGAAGCTACTTTTTTATTCCAAAAATAATTTCTTCGCATTCGATTTAATTTGGTTCACTATTTTTAGCTCATAGTTGCGCTTATTTTTTTTTTGATAAGTTTTTCCTTCGCTTTCTCAATAGCTTTTAAGCATTTTCATCGAACAAATTAATTGATTCTTTAAATTTAAAATACGCGTTCCTTTTTAACGTTAAGCTACTTTTAATTTCAGCATTCCACTATTTAGGTTGAACAGACCTCGCTAGTCTCTTTTTTACGTAATGGGATATTACTCGATTCTAAACGTTTAAAATAATTCTAAAAGGAATCCATGCGCCATTAATATCATAACGCGAGAGAGCCTCATCGAGAGGGGGTCGAAAGTTGCAGTTTCATATCACGAAATTTAGCTCTTTTAAAATACAAAACGTATTCCAAACTCTCCGAATTATGAACATTAACTTTAATTTCAAATACTGAATATGATCACCGGTGGAAAATTAGTCGGATCTTTTCCGTTTGACTGCCGCCATTGAAACATAAGAGGTGAGTGCCCCCAGCCTTCTTTATTTAGCCTTATAAGGCTAACTAACGAAAATATCACGACCTAACCTAACCAATCGTTAGGTCAACTGTACGACCTTGACGATTGGTTAGGTTAGGTCGTGATATTTTTGTTAGTTAGCCTTATAAAGCTAACTAAAGAAGGCTGGAGTTTAATTATGTTTCAATGGCGGCAGTCAAACGGAAAAGATCCAAGTAGTCTCCTGCAGAGATATTATCAGTTTACTCTAGGTTTGTACTTAAAACTAAATCTAGAATATTGCGTTCTCTAGTAGGTTCCTTGACCATTTCAAAAAGTGAACTTTCGAGCAAACCCTCGTACAATCGACGACCAGAATTAGATTGTAAAGAACCACCCTCACTTCCTGCAAGGTAAATTAAGGTATTCCATAATTATCGCATCATGTTCGTTACTTACGTAAAAAAATTAGTCTATTATTACGATCGACAGTCTGAGAGATCTACATACTAAACCAATAATTAATTTTTTTCGTGACTTGTCTTTAATTTCAACAAACGTCGCATTTATATTATCAGTTTCTGCGATGTTTTTTATTATGGGTTTTAAGTGTGATCGAACGTATAGTACCGTATCACCACCCCCTTCTTTCTATTCTATCATTAGTAAATATTTCATAACTTGGAATAGGATATTCTTCGAGAAAATCTCCACTCTCTGCATTTAATCAAGATTGAGTAATTGCTACAACCTCAAATTTTTGGTCAAGGACAATACTTTAAGAGTTGATCAAATTTAAATTTTAAACTTCGAGCGTTAATATAAAATACATTTATAACATTTTGAGTTCCGCGGTAGAATCTCGATTCTTCGTGGAGGCAGTCACTCACTGTAATGAAAATTTATGTTAGGCTGGTCGCCGCTTGCGTAGGAATTTCGGTTTTTTGCCTGAAAAGTCACCGCAGAGTTATGTAACAGTCTATTAAGACGAACTATTCCCACACAATTCAGGTGAAGGCCATCACGTAAAAACGAATCCTTTTTATTAGTAAAACAAGCGTGGGTTGGGCTCGTGATCACTTCGTGATCTTTAACGCCGCTCATCTTGATAGATCCAACCCTAACGGGCGACTGAGCGAGAGACATTAGCTCCACCCACTTTACGCGAGTCAGCCGATCATAACAGGCGACTGAGCGAAAGAGATATTTGTTACTCCGCTCAAAACCGCGCAAAGTTTTTTTTATTAGTAAAATGACTCCACAAATCCACGAATTCAACATTTTTCTTCTGGCAGAGGGACTTTTAGAATATTATTCATGTCGGGTAGCTCTGCTGACAAAGTCGTCGGATGTTGCTATTCCTAGGAGAATTCTGAAAAAAATTAATTTATTCATCATATGCTTTAGAGTCCGCATAAGCCGCTTATATTTTTCTATTAACTCCTCTGACCTGCAAATCTTAACATCATTAGTCTCAACATGCACCATATATATCGTATTTTCATCAGCATCTTCACCAAACTCATCTATGGAGTCCGTGATGTCTTTAATACAGGCTCCAGGATAGCAGTACCTCCTTCTCTGAGTTGGGTTCCTACCGCAGAACTTCAGAACTTCTGTAATTGACCTCGAATAATGGGATCGCCAAATATCTCTCTCTCTCTCTCTCTCTCTCTCTCTCTCTCTCTCTCTCTCTCTCTCTCTCTCTCTCTCTCTCTCTCTCTCTCTCTCTCTCTCTCTCTCTCTCTCTCTCTGAAACAATATGTATAGCTCCCACAAATTTTATTTGGTAATTCCGCCCTTCATATTACAATCTAATATCTCCGTTGAAAACAATTCATTCAAAAATTATGATATTTTTAAACGAATTCTGAACCAAACTCGTTAAAATCAGACTGCAACAGAAGAGCCAATGATATATTTCATGAAAGAGGTTTGAGAGATAAACAAGTCAGGTTCTGAAGTTTGATAAAACTTGTTTTAAAACTTTTGCCGAGCATACAACGAAAATTACTTTCTTGGAGAGAAACGGAAAGACACGTTAAAATATGAAAAAATCGATAAAACCCTTTAAAATTTGCATTCGTAAGCTCCTTAAGCTCCATTCATGACAAAGAAAATGTCGATAGTTCATCATTCGTAATCTCGAAGGCGAAATGGATGACTGAAACAAATCGAATTAATTCCTAGTAAAACATCAACGTTTTAGGCCCAATAAAACATTATATTGAATACTATAAAGCTCTTAATGCGCACTTTTGCGTGGTTGCTTGCTTGTAAATGGAATTAGTCTTCAGTCTAGAGCTGGAGCGTGGCGCCCTCTGCACGTACTTTGGGTAAAACTTTTGATAACAACTCTTCGATTCGAGCATCCTAAAAATTTAAACAGCCAATAAATTTCTCATTTGAATTTTACGAAAACGCTATTAAGACTTTGGTTTACGCGAAACGATGGAACTTTTTTTTTATTTGAAACCAGATTAAACGTCGACGAGGCACGAGGCACCAACGCGGACGAGGAATGACAATTATGAGCACTCAATAAATCAAATTTTCCCCATTTCGTATTCATTCAGACCACATTTTCATACAAAATTGGATCTTCTTCTTCCAATGACGGTCGAAGAAAGCCAGAAATAGCACTCGGAAATTACACTAAGATGAAATCCATCAATCAATTTATGTCACTTTTACCATGCAGAATTTTTTGCATATCTTATCTTAATCTATTCACTTAAGGAGATTATGCGTATCATATACCCGTAAAGACTCATTTTTATATAAATACTTCTAATATTTTACATTTACAGTACGTGTTTGAAAGTCACAATTCTTGAACTGGTTTCACGTTATTAGAATGCGGCCGGTTTGCTGTGGAAATTTGGTTCAACACAAATTATGTTTTAAAATGCAACGAGACAAATGGAATCAAGTATCAAAAACGCAGATTATAGAAAAGTAGACAAAAGAGGCGAAAATGCTAATAAAAAAAAGAGGATATTACAATATTTGTTATTACAGTAACAAAGAATATTACAATATTTGTTATCGCATCAACAAAGATTATTACAATGTCATTACAGTAACAAAGAATATTAAAATATATTATTACAGTAATAGAGAATATTACAATATTTATAACAATATGAAACCAAAAGGCTATCATACAATAATATAACACAAATTTACTTCCAACAGTTGGTAACGTCAATCATTCGGGATCTTGGTTGTTATTTTTCATGCTGTCGAAAAAATGCGTGTGCAGCTGAAGATAATTTTATTTATTTAACCACTTTGGCGAACTCATGAGGACACATTTACTCTCAAAATCGAGCCATTAATTTCTTTTATTATCTACTTATAATGCTATTTATATTCATTTTTAATTTTTAACCATATTATATGTAGAAATAAATTTTGTATATTATATATATATATATATATATCCACAAATAGTGCCAACAATAAGCCACCTTTTTTACCCATTAACTCCGATTTTGTAAATAGTCGAGTTTTCTTGTAGGACATTCTTTTGAGATTACGGTTAGGTTAACTCAAGTTAACCTGACCTAAAACAAACCAATGGGTGTGTAAAAGCCTGAGGTAACATGAAAATGGAATTGCTTGATTTCGAAATTTTGAATTAAAATCCTAACGTGGTGAAATTCCAAAAAATAGTCATTGTATGTGGTAAAAAATGCGTTTCCTCTAAACTTTTCAATGAAACCCCGATACCTTAACACAAGCGAAAGTAATTAAAATTTTGAAAATATAACAAGTATGACCTGTAGGAGCTACTGCGTAAAAATTGAGCACGGACAAAAATTTACACAAATGTTGGAACTACTTAGACATTTATAACTATATATATATATATATATATATATATATATATATAAAACGCGTGTTTTTGCGTGTTATTCCAGCTGTAGGACCCTAGTGCTATACCAGAGAGATTTGAATTAAATGCTGCCTTTACCTCGAGTGCGGGAGGGTTAACACCGTAAAACATCTCTGGACGCGAAAGCGTTAAGTGTTTCGTCGGTCGTTTAAGTTGTGTTACCTTTCACCCCGTTGAAGTGTGATGGTAGTGCTCGCGACTACAACTCAGGATTTCCCGGGTTCGAATACTGGTGGGGGCATATTTGTTTCATACAAAAACCACGCGTACTCGTGTGTGTTATTCCATATATATATAAAGTGTCCCCCCAAAAATGTCCCTTTTTATTTGGCCGATTGAGGTTTTTATTCCATATATATATATCAGGTCATTCCATAAGTAATGTCGTTTTTTATGATAGATTAAGTTTAAACTAGTCCTACTCGGTTTAAGCATAAATTTTCCGAAGGTTCTATGTAAGAAGAGATCTATCGTGTTTCGCTACATACTTTACAGACCTTGACCAGTGAAGACGTGTGTTTTGCTTTATGTGAACCCCTCATAAACATGGCGGTATCAGAAGAGCATATGAGGCATATAATGCTTTACGAGTTCAAAAAAGGGAATAGTGCTACTGAAGCAACGCGAAACAGTCAGGAAGTTTATGGCAACGATATTCTGCATGTGAGGAAATGTCAAAGATGGTTTCAAAAGTTTAGGAATGGTGACTGCTGTTTGACAGATGCAGCACGCTCTGGACGCCCTGCTGAGTTTGATGATGACCTGCTGTTAGCCGCACTTGAAGAAGACTGTTCAACAACTGTCGAAGAATTGGACCAGAAACTCAATTCGTCCCCGTCCACCATCCATCGACATTTGCAACAATTCGGGAAAGTGCCTAAGTTAGGAAAATGGGTGCCACATGAATTGTCGGTCGACAATCTGAGGGTGCGGGTAAACATTAGCGCAGCTCTTCATTCCCGTGAACTCCAAGATCCGTTTTTGCACCGTTTAGTGACTGGTGATGAAAAGTGGATACTGTACCAGAATGTTAAGCGCCGTCGACAGTGGGTTTGTGCCGGAGAACCAGCGACACCACAGCCAAAACCAAATCTTCACCCTCGGAAGGTGTTGCTTAGTGTTTGGTGGGATAAAGGTGGTGTAATACACTTTGAAACCTTACCACACAACCAAACAATCACTGCTCAAGTCTACTGTCAACAACTGGATCGATTGAACACTGCACTAAAAGAAAAGAGACCTTCTTTGGTTAATCGGAAAGGAATCGTGTTCCACCACGACAACGCACGTCCTCATACCGCTCGGATCACTTCCGCAAAAACTGAGGAGCTTGGGTGGGAAAAACTTCCACATCCTCCATATTCTCCAGACCTTGCGCCTTCAGATTATCATCTCTTCAGGAGTCTGCAAAACTATCTTGACGAGAAACAGTATACTTCTTTAGATGACCTGCACACCAGTCTTTGTACGTTTTTTGCCTCAAAACCGCCTGAATTTTAGAAACATGGCATTGAAAAGCTTGTAGGATGTTGGCAGTGTCATTGATTCCGATGGAAAATATATACTAGATTAAAAAGTTTCAGTTGAGTTTTTTTTTGTCCTTCAAATTCCGATCTAAAAAACGACATTACTTATGGGATGACCTGATATATATATATATATATATATATATATATATATATATATATATAAAATTTAGTGGTGGACCGGATATCCGCATCCGCAAATGCGGATATCCGCTTCATTTTTAACATCCGCATCCGCACTTCTGACTGCGGATGTTATGCGGATATTACCTCTAATAAATTATGTAATTTACAATTAAATTAGCTTATAAAGTAGCTTATAAGGCCCAGTCATGCACAGTTCATGTAAAGTATTAATTATTAATGAACAAACAAATATATAAACCTCAAAATATAAATACCTGGTAACACAGAAAATTTAATGAAACTTGTTTCATTGAATTTTCTGCGGCTGAAACTCTTGAGAAAGTTATTATTTTTATCATAATGAAAACATTAATATTAATTTTAATTCTTATGCATTGCCTGCCATAATAGTAATATCACGAAATTTGAAAAATTGTCATATATTCATAATTCTATATTATATTGATAGATTAACTAAATATCCGCATTCGCGGATATTGAAATAAAAAATCCGCATCCGCAAATGTTGAAAAACTGACATCCGGTCACCACTAAATTATATATATATATATATGAATAGAAACGACATAAGTATTAAGGAACGTTTCTGCACACGAGGAGGAGAGATAACGAAATAATGAAAAATGAGGCGAACGTTCCTTAATACTTATGTCGTTTCTATTCATTTATATACTGCGCGGTCATTGCAGTTATTTGCATATATATATATATATATATATATATATATATATATATATCCCCGCCCATGGCCTAAACCATTAGAGGTACAGTAAAACTAAACATACCTTACAAAAGAGAATTTAATCTTGCATTTAATGAGAAACAATTAAAACTTGGTGTTCCCGCCATTGGCTTTCAAGACAGCCTGAATTCGCTTTGGGTAGCTTGCCAAAAGTGACGTGAATAGATCTTGATCGTTACGCAAATTTGCTAAAACAGTTTCAATGTGTTGCGTCATTGTATCCTTCGAAGATTGATTTGCTGCAGGTTCTTGAAACGAGAGACATTCAACCTTGTCCTTTATACTGATCCAATGTGTTCACAGACGTTCAGGTCAGGAGAATTTCCTGGCCATTCTTCATTTCCAAAGAAATCGATCTCATGGTTCCGCAACAACTGTTGAGTGGCTAATGCCCTAAAGCAGGGGGCCTTATCGTGCAGAAGTGTGACCTGATCGACATCCATAACGTTGTTTGGGTTTCTTAGAAAAGGAATGACATGCTGGGATAGAATAATATCACGAAAATACTGTCCATCCCAACTCTGACCATTTGGCTTCAGCACCCACATGAGCTTCTTTGCAGTGAACAAAACAAACACACCAACACAGTCTGGGCTTTTTAATAATTCGCGATAATGTTCATTGTCATCGATTTCATCTGGTGTTGTGGCCCACACTCGATCATTTTGGTAGTTAGGCCGACGTGTTACGTAAACAAAAAATTCATCGGAGACAGCTAAATGCATGAAATCATCCACATCCCAATCTTCAAGATAATGGGCAAACCACATTCTGTCATCGATGTTAAGTTGAGTTTTTCTTGGCTTTGGAAGTTCATGCCAAGGCTTTAAACCTTGCCTATGACGGTACAGTCGAATGATCTCACCACTAACGATCTTTCCTCTCAACACTTCGATCTCTCTAGAAAGTTTAGCAAAGCTGTTTTTCCGCTTACGCGTACCGCTTTCAATGATGTCCTTTGTTTCCTGAGAGAGTGGCAAATTTGGGCTCCCAGATTTGGTTGTATCCATTTCACATTTATCCAAAGTTTTATTCCAATTTCTTTTGACGAAGTCCTCACTTCTTCGCAACTCTTTGGCAACCCACGAACGTGTTATAAAGGTGGCTCCAGCATCACGAGCTTCCCGAAATGTTATTGCTCGTACGAGATCTATCACACGTTGCCTCTCCGAATCACCAATTAATTGAGAAGCCATTATATTATCACTTTATCAGCAAGAGTAATTTTAATACCTGCAATAAATAAAGAATTTTATATATTTTTATAATCACTAAAACTATTTCGATATAAGTAAACATGTAAGTTGAAAATGGGGGGGGGGGGGGGCTAAGGTTTTTTGGAACCCTTTATATTTCTAATCTTTCCTTACTTAATAATTAATAAATATTGTAATTTAAAACCGTTCTCTCACCATTTCACACTTAACGCAAAACTTTTCCTGATTTCTACGAAATGAGGAAAAGACGATAACGCTACCACTATATTATAACCTTGTAAGGAATACATTCTTTTCCGCTCTCCCTTTGCTAAAATCTCCATTTTAGATTTTAATGTTCACCACCACCTTTGGCTTTCCTCCCATTTCACTGACATCCCTGCCCTGGTGAACAAGCTTACAACTTTTCTATCCTAAATAACCAGGAGCAGATTGTACAGCACCCTACTCGTATCCCCGATCGACTCGGAGATAGGACCAACATTCTGGATTTATTTCTTACTTCTTATCCTTCTTCTTACTCTGTGAAACTTTTCTCTCCGTTGGGCTCCTCCGATTACAATATTATATCCATTTCCTGTCCTCTCGCCCCAATTCGGCCTTTGGATCCTCCGCAAAAGCGTCCCCCCACTCCCCATAGAAGAAGAAAGCCAAAATCAAGATCCGGGGTTTTCGAGATGCCTGGACACTCTGCGTTTGAAAGATGGGAGGTCATAGACAGGAGGAAAGATGGATTGAGGAAGATTGTTCCAGAGTTCACCGGTTGAGTAGATGAAAGATTGAAAATACCGATTAACCCTCGCTTTAGAGAGTTGGACAGAAAAGGAATGGGAAAGTGTAGAAAGTCTGGTACTGCGTGCTCTCCTTAAAGGAGGAGGCATGCAGTTGGAAAGTTCAGACGAGCAATGTCCATTATAATAGCAATAGTAAAGAGAGAGTGAGGTAACATTGCGGCGAAGAGAGAGAGATTGAAGACAGTCAGTAAGAGGCTGGGAACTGATGAGTCGAAAAAGCCTTTGATTCCACCCTGTCAAGTACGGGTGTATGGGTTGAGCCACCCCACACATGAGACGCATACTCCATACAGGGGCAAACAAGACCCCTGGACAGAGACAGCAACTGAGCGGGGGTGAAGAAATTGCGGAGGCGGTACAGCACACCTAACCTCTTAGAAAGAGAGTACACGTGATATTTCCAGGAAAGATCACGAGAAAAGAAAACGCTAAGAATGTTAAGAGACAGGGAAGGTAAGAGGATAGTCGTGTAGAAGATTGTGACGAAGAGATGGATGGAGGAACTGAGTTCTTGAGGCATTGAAAGCCACAAACATTATGAAGTTAAGGACGTCGGAAGAGCGTGAAAGGTCATATATATATAATAAAAATAGCGGTGGACCTAAGATTGAGCTCTGAGATACACCGTGTTTAACAATCGTTACTGATGCATATTGATATCTATTGGACAAATAACTTTTAAACCAATCACTGATAGCTCTTTTAAATCCATAACAATATAATTTGTTAAATATTATGGTCTGTTACATCGAAGGCCTTACTCAAATCCATCAATATAGAAATTATTATTTTTTCTCCTTTTCAATTTTATTTGCACTTTCTTTTCATAAGATTTAAAACAGTAATTTCTGTTTTATTTTTACGAAAAAGCTACATTGATTTGGAGATAATAAATTGTATGATTCTAAGTACTGCTAGTCTAGGCCTGTGCGATTAATCGAAAATGTCGATTCGGGTCGATTCAGTAAAAGAATCGAAACCCGACCCGACTTAGAGCTAAAAAATTTCGATTCTTCGATTCGCTAACTGTATCCTGTCGAGACGATAAACTGGCACTACCCCAAAACCATGGAATAGCAATTGAAAAAAAAAAATATATATACTGTATATATAATATAATAATATAATAGCGTTATGAAATAGTTGGATATTTGAGAGATTACGCTTTTATAAAGATCTGAGTGCGCTCAATGCGCATGGTCAGCTTTTGATTTTGTGATGTCACAGAATCACGTGCGCGCGCCTTGCGGTGTGACAAGTTTGGCCCAGTTCTTTGGGTTCAGTTGTTTATTACGCTTTTCAGTATGTTGTTCTGTTGGTGCTGGTGCATGTAAATTGTAAAGTATAGGTGAGTGCAGTGCACAGTCGCAGTCGAATCGAATCGAGAATCGAAAATAAGTGGCCGAATCGAATCGAAAATTGAATCGAAATAAAAATATCTGAATCGCACACCCTTAACTGCTACACTCTGCTTTTTACAATTTGCCCATTTTTATTACAATTTTTATTACATATTAGTAACTATATGTAGGTATAAAGTTCTCGAAGTTCATTCTTCTCACAGTATCATATCATTATTATTATTATTATTATTTATTATTTTTTTTTAACAACTTGACGTGCCAATTAATTCCTTTCAATTAAGGGATGACTTATCGATCCTTCCTTCATTTTAGGAAATGTAATTACTTTCATCCACACTGTATAAACCGAAGGGAATCTCTCCTCAAAATCTTTTAAATCGACCAATTCTATTTAATCGTTGAAAAGTTGAACCCAGTTTTATTTTAATCATTTTTTCATTTCTTTAATCGGTGGATTTAATCGAGTAAAATGAGTTGGTAAACAATGAGGCATTCATCAATGATTAACCGGTGTTGGAATATTTGTTCAACTCTCTCTCTCTCTCAATATATATATATATATATATATATATATATATATATATATATATTATATATATATATATATATATGGAGAGAGAGAGAGAGAGAGAGAGAGATATTACTTGTCATATATATAACCATCAACGATGATAACTTCCAGTTTTTAGATCTATTTTTTAACTCTTATTTCATAACTTTGTTATAATTTACAATGGTTATGAAATAAAGATTAATCTTAAAACCTGTCGTGGCGACTTTAAGTAGTCTTTTGGGTAATTGATGTAAATTCTGCATTTTTCAATTAATTTGTGTTCTAAGGTGTATGCGACTGTCCTAACCTCTCATAATGTTGACAAATTAGATACAAATAATGAAATTTTCACAAATATTAGTAACAACGACTGAAAACAGATGGCTGGACCACTATTTCCGAAATAGTAATAATTTGGAAACTGCAAATGTACAGTAAATGTACGGATAATGCTTTCTGATTACAATCCCTTCAATTAGCAATAAATATTTAAATTCAACGTGTCTCCGAGAACAAATCGTAGTATTAAGTTACTTCAATGTTAAAATTTAAATATTCATAAACATTTTTAATACAAAGATCTGACTGGAACGGGAGTTCGTAACCTTTTTCAGTCGACGTACCACATCTTGCCGCCATGCTTTTTTAAGTACCACCATCAAAGATGGAAAATAGGCGCACGTACCACCTAATCAAAAAACGTAGGTGTTCACTGTTCAGTCTTGAATTTTCATCTTTATCTAAAACGTTATACTTATTCTGATAGTATTCATCGACATATGTATCGAATCAACATCTTGAATTTGACCTCGCGCATTATTGCTGAATAATTTGAAATCTACCTGGACGGCAAATTGAATAGCGTACACATCCGCAGTCGGAAAGGTTGTTGCTGGTTAATAACGACTATTAATTATTACTTTTGAAAACATTATTATGAAAGTAATGATCAATTATCGAGCTGCGTATTCATAACCCCCTCGCGTACTACCTAAAAGAGCTTCGCGTACCATCGGTACCACGAGTTAGGAATAGCTGGTTTAGAAGATTTAGAACTGCTACGCGAGTTGGCACCAATAATTATCAAAGTAACGATCATTACAATTTATCTGAGTATTATTATATAATTAATCATAATTTAATGTTCAATGAAATGATGGAAAAATACCCTAAAATGTTTAATGAAACATCATATATTGAATATACAATGAAATCAATAGATAGGAAGATGCGTTTTCTCAAGATTACAATCCACTCAATGTCATTCCCATTCGAGGTCCACAAAGCGAGAAATCCACATTTCAGAAAAGAGTTTCCTCATTTGAGAAAAAATGTCATTCGTATTCGCGGTGAAGTGAAAATAGTTACTTTTCTAACCAAACTGAACTTAACCTAACTCAAAGTAGCATTAGCCTAACCTAACCCGAACCAAGATGGGAAATCCGCGGATGAGAATGAGAATGTCACGAAATGGGAATGGATCGATTTGAGAATTGCCTCCTTCAGATTCTCACTCTTGGCTCGAGCCCGCAGTCGTAAGTATGCGAGTCCAATACTCTCACCACTTGGGCAAGCAGTTAAATAAAATTGTGCTTGACTTACCTTCTGTATCGCAGTTTTAAATTTCTTCAGTGCTTTTAAATCTCCTCCCTATAATGTAATATACAAAATATGCAATGTATATTATACTCGGTAATAATAATGGCTTTGATTTTCGACTGATACTAACACTACAAATAATAATAATAACAATAATAATAATAATGATAATAATTATTATTATTATTATTATTACTAGTACAGTTCCCGCCGCTTCGCTGACGGTTAGACAGGCTAAACTACAAAAAAAGAACCCAGCCGTGAAAATTTTGAGCTTCACATTGTGTCAACATTTCTGAATCTGGTATCTCCCAAAACCTCCTCACCCCCATTCATACAACTTGGGGGCTAACCCTCTCCCCATTACCCCCACCCCCACCCTTCCCCCATTGCTAAACTACAGAAAAGAACACAGTCATGAAAATCTTGAGCTTCACATTGCCGCCCGTAATACAATTTCTAAATTTTTTTTACAATTTCTGAATTTTTTTTTCTCACAATTTCTGAAAGTGTGACGGACAGACGGACAGACAGACAGACGGACAGCTCTCTTATTATACTGTAGCATAGAAGATTATTATTATTATTTCATGTACTCCATGTCTGAGACAAACTTTATAAATAAATTAAAGTATTTTCCATAAAAAAAAATCACCGTCTCAAAATAGAAAAAGAATTAATAATATGAGAGAAAAATTATAGGTGATGGACGAATTTGGAATTGTGAGGTTGTTGGGTTGATCTTTCCGGGAGGAGGTTGGGGAGAGGGGAGGAGATAGTAGTAGAAGATGTTATTTAAACCAACACCCTCATAAACGAATATGGAAGAGGGGAATAGGAAGGGGAGTAACAAATTTTATTTTAAATCTTCCAAAACTATTTTTTAACTATTAAAATACGACCTTTTTTCCTTCGGTTTTCATAAAAAAAATCGCGCGGTTTTATTCTCAAAATTATTCTTTTTACGACGTTTTATTCTCAGTAATGACTAATTTATTATTCTTATTCCGTTTATTCAATTATTTTTAAATGGTTTGTGTGCTATGGAACCAACATTCCTTAAGTCGAGAATAATGAATCTAACTCGCCGAACAAATTAAGATTTATGGCCTCGATTCAGTCGGAATGCTCACGTGAGGCCACATTGCATTAATGTTGGGTTAGAACAAAAACTAAAATCTAATTATCTTGTCACTTTACTTGTCCTACTATATTAGTAACACAGCAGAGCGAACACTATTCATTTGAAAACTGACCATATATATATATATATATATATATATATATATATATATATATATACACAGGGTGGCGCAAAAGTCGCGCATCCTAGGAATTTTCAGTGTTGATTATATTATTTTTCTTTTAGGTTGGGGATGGCTGCGAAATTAACAATAGACGAGAGGGTGAGCTTGGTTTTAATTTATGGAATACTAGGTACAACAAATCGATGAATCGGTACAGAATTTAAATCTTTCACCATGCTCATCGCCGACAGCGCCCAGGTTTGATGGGAAGAAGTCCAGGTGGGAGTGCGGGAAATGCATTTGGTCCACCAAGGAGACATAATTTTCTGATTTGACGTTGCCGATGAAATTCGTAGTCACTTCTTTAAAAGCTTTCCATGCTCTTCTTTCAACCTCATTCAAAGACTCATCAAATACAGTGTCTTTCATCACTTCTCTGGTCTGTGGGCCCATAAAAACGCTTTATTTGATTTTCGCTTCGCTGATTCTAGGGAACTTCTGTTTTAGATATAGAAATCCAGGTCCGTCTTTATTCATGGCTTTTACAAAAATTTTCATCAAACCAAGTTTGATATGGAGAAGGGGTAAGAAAACTTTGCTGGATCTACTAGGGGTTGATCGGCAACATTTTTGTGTTCTGGAACCAAATTTTGTCGAAGTGGCTACTCTTTCTGCGTATAATGACTCCCCTTAGCTCGGCTGTCCTACTCGCTGAGGAAACTTTCCATGGAGAAAAACGATGTGAAGTGTGTCTGACGCTTACGAAATGATGATATTTTTAGTCTTTTGTAAGAGATTCCAATTTTTAAATCTAGAACCTAAGAGCTTATCCTGTTCTTTAGACTTAGAGAGATTCAACTCTCTGACAACATCATTTAATTCTGACTGAGAAATTAAATGAGGTTCATCCGATGAAGGTGGTTGAAATTGAATATCCATGTCATCTTGTATTATTATTATTATTAAAAAAGGTATTATTTTATTAAAAAAATCATGTACGGAAGAAACGCAAGGCATTCGTATCAGTTCCATGATGTAATTCAAATCATGAAATCATCATATTTACAACACATTATTCAATAAGCTATCAATATCACAGTAACATTGGCCAGATGGACCAGCGATGGTGATGTGGTCAGCCTTCACGTCGTACAGCCGGTGGCCGGCAGCCTTGGTCGTATCGTCAAGTCCTACACTCACAACGTTATCCTCTTGTTGAGGATTTGTTGAGTGACATACTTTAGATTCAAGTATGAAGCATCTTCCAAGTATTGCATTATTGATCTGGGGCTCGGAAATACATACATCAAGTCCGAATACTGGTGACGGACTCGTAACTCTTCGTCTTCACTCTCCATCTTATCCTCACAATCTTTTTCATTGTCATCTGCCTTCAGCTTCCAATCTTGATCAAAACCCATGTTAGCTACTCTTACTATCACTCTCGAAAGCTCTTCAGGAGAAGTTCTTGTCTCGGCAAGACACTGGACTATACACCGCATCAAGTTTTCGTTCAGACTTTTTTTGCCAGTTCTGATTTTCACTGTCGGAAATGCAGCGTGTTGTTCTTGAATTTTTTAATTGAATTGAATAACCTTTATCAATAATAAAATAAATACATTCGTTTCAATTTACAATGATATGAATAATTGTGAAGCTCGACTATTAATTTTATTTAATTTGGCCCTTAAGCTTTAGGCGTTACTGGGCTCTTATTAAAAATAAACAGCTAGTTGTTACTAATTAATAATAAATAAATAAATAAGTAAATAAGTATTATTAATAGTTAAAACATGTATTAATCTTAAATTATCACTACTGACATGACAAATACAAGGTCACCATTGAAGGCACTATATCAATACCTTACAAAGAAACCAATATTATACATGAGAGATAAGAACTGAACAATCCCAAGAAATGTTTTTAATACTAGATTACACACGAGAAATTAATTATAATTAGTAAACAATATTAATGGACATTAATCCTAGATTTTTGTTAGTATGCCATTATTAATCGGGATTTCAACTTGGTTTTAAATAAATTTACATTCACAATATTTTTTATATCGGCATGCAAGTCATTCCATAGTTTCAATCCAATGAAAATGGGTAGTTTTCGAGATGAAGATAATCTAAATTGAGGTATAACAAGCTTTGATCTATTTCTGGTCCGATACGAGTGGATTTCTTGATGAGTTACAAAATATCTATTTACCCATGGTAAATTAATGATTTTGTTCTTACATTTGTAACTAAAAATAAAATGTGCCAGTTTGGTTATGTCTGTCCAAAGTTTCATTACGAGATTCATCATCAGGTTCATCATCATCTAAAGTCCATTGTCTGGTGGTTTTGGTACTGGCAAATCGTCACAATGTGATAGAGGTCGCATGGCTGGGAGTAAATTAGGATATTGAATCGCATATATATATATATATATATATATATATATATATATATATATATATATATATATATATATATATATATATATATATGTTATGATGTACAATCAGGAGAGAGCTGATCAAAAATTTCCGGGACAGATGTATTTATTGTAAAACTAAATGTCACACACTAATCAAATTTGTCTCCTGATTGTAAACAGTGATTCCAGCGGTCCAGCCATTTATTGAACCACCTGTTATACTCTTCTTTCGGAATGTTCTTCAATTCTCGTGTTACATTTTGTTCGATCTCTGTTACTTCCTGAAATCTTTTTCCCTTGAGGGTGTTATTCAGCTTGGGGAACAGGGAAAAATCAGAGGGTGCAAAATCCAACGAATACGGTGGTTGGGGAATCGGTGGAATGTTGTGCTTCGTTAAGAATTCCCTTATGTGGAGAGTGCAAAATGCCAGGCAAAATGTGCGTCGGGTTCGTGGATGTTACATCACGACAACGCGCCCTTTCACACAGCACTCTGTATGAAGGGAATTCTTAACGAAGCACAACATTCCACTGGTTCTCCAATCACCGCATTCGTCGGATTTTGCATCCTCTGACTTTTCTTTTTTCCCCCAAGCTGAAAAACATCCTCAAGGGAAAAAGATTTTAGGAAGTAGCAGAGATCGAACAAAATGCGACACGAGAATTGAAGAACATTCCGAAAGAAGAGTATAACAGGTGGTTCAATAAATGGCTGGATCGCTGGAATAACTGTTTACAATCAGGAGACTACTTTGAAGGAGGCAAATTTGATTAGGTGTGTGACATTTAGTTTTGCAATAAATACATCCGTCCCGGAACTTTTTGATCAGCTCTCGTATATATGTAGTATACTTAAATAAGTCTATGCGTATTATATATAAACACGTAAATATAAATAATAATAATATGCACAATTATAAAGATTTTATACAAAATAAATGACTAACAATAAATCTCGTATTATGATGCAAACTGAGGAATGCTATCTCGATCTCAAAGGGTTTTAAATTGCAAATCTCTCAAAAACTGTGGGTGATAAAAAAAAAAAATTTGCCTTCATTTTCGTAATGAGCGTAAAAAAGAACGTAAGAATCACTCACATTTATCAAAAGGAGAAAAACTTCGTTGGACAGTGTATAATCTTAAGTCTCAACTTGTTTAATAAAGTTTGTTAATTAATTACTGCCATAAAACGAATGTAAAAAAAAATATATGTAAATAAATATATAAATATTTACAAAGAATAAATAAAATAATGTCTTCCCTGCTTACCATGATACGTCATTTTTCAAGAAACACGACCGTTGTTATTCAAAGATAATAAGTTTTCTGATGCCTTAAAAGGGGATGCTTGTATCGCGAAACATTCCACAATAAATTTATTCAGCGTTAATATCCTGTCATCTCATTCGCAAATTTATGTCTTGAAGAAGATAATAAATTTAATACCCTTAAATAATGTTTAGCTCTTAAAAATTATAAACAGCTATATACAAAATTTTGAATCACTTTAGCTAAGGAAGAGAATGAAAATTTAGAATTTAGAATTCAAATTTCAAATTTTATTCTTCTATGCTTTAAGTGTATAAGACACACAACAAACAGGTGTAGAAGATAATACAAAACAAAACAAAACAGCTTTATAGTATACTGTATATTAACCCTTTAGCGCCCAGTGTCACTTTACGGAATTTGTTCTGGCAAACACCAGACGATTTTAGTCAATCTCGGAAAAGACCTCCGGGCGATAAAGGGTCACCATACATATCCACATACATATGATAGTGCGACAGTTAATGCTTTTTTAAACATACATACCATAGTACAATAATAATATAAAATAATAATAACAATAATAATAATAATAATAATAATAATAATAATACAATTTATTTTTCTCTTTAAACATGTTAATGACATATACTAGGTGCAACAAGAAATACACACACACACACATGTATATATACACACCCATATACATATGTAGTCACTCTTGGGTGACCAATTTATAGTAACCGGTTTATAGCGTAAAGGTGGCACTATAATAATGATAACATGGTTAATTGATTGTTAATAATAAGGCTGGAGTCACCAATTTATAGTCACTCCGGGTCACCAATTTATAGCGGCCTACGGGTTACCGATTTGATGTGGCTAAGAAAGTAGGCTTACTATAATTTATGAATGAAATGATATTGAATAATTAGGGGTCACCAACTTGGGCCTACTGCCCAAATAAACAATATTTAATAAGGAGAGAGAAATTACTTTGTTTTTTTGTGTTTAATTACGAAAATAAATCAATTATTTGTTCACAGCGATTAAAAGTTCAATAAAGGTATTTATAGTGATTAACAATTATTTATATAACGGCATTTATACTATGCTAAATATGACTGATTCTTAGCAATAAGGAAATGGTTATACAGACTAATTGTTAAGTAATTATATTAATTTGGATAGGCTAATGAGATATGCAAAAGGGAACACAGAATAAATAATGAAGCTTATTGATAACTGAAATAATGCACGTACGGTTGGTACAGTAAATAGATTAGGTCGTTAAGAATGAAATGCATAAAAGATCACAAACAATGAGATGCAAGATAAGTAAATTACACGAATGAACACAATAACAGGGTGATACAAAATTACGGTATTGGTACAACACTTGAATAGGCCTACTGCGGTCTTAATGAGAGAGTTAGTTTTCCGGTTGCTTGCGTACACTTTTGGGTATAGCCTAATCGCGACGCTGCGATTACACTGTGTAGGCTTCGCTGGAATTGCTTAACACGAAGGCAAAGGTAGGCTTACTGAAATGATAACTCTGGAGATTGAAGACCTACTTGAAGGTTGACCGTATTGCGTTGGGCCGTAGATGACCTTGGAGACTGTGGTTGACCGTATTACGTTTGGCCGTAGATGACCTTGGAGACTGTAGGGGGCCTGTTGAGATACTTGTTGAACGGGCGCCGATCGAAATATGGTGAAGAATGAGTGGAGAGCAAAGTGGAGTTGTAGCTTGTAGCCTACAGGAGGTTTACGGACCTGGGCTTCAAAGGGTGCTTCTGTAGTGAGGTTGGCCTTGCCGGCGAGAGGATGAATGTTGACAGCCAGTAGAGACTTGTGGTAAGAGGCCAACGGAACGCCTATAGCAGTGATGCTCTTTCTTGCAGGATGGAATTGTAGAGTCGCCTCAAGTGTTGCTTCGTTCTTGTATAGTTGAAGTGTGACTTGGGACTGAGGCCGGCTGAGGTCGAAACGGCGCTACGTGGGGAGAGGAGATTCACAAGGAGAAAGTAACAAGCGAAGTAAGAGGGAGTTCCAGTGAACTCTGACTTATATAGGCTCGTAAGACGCTAACTTTTCGCGGGCCTTTTTGGGAAGCCACAAACGTCCTTTTGTTTCTGTTTCCTTGAACACCGCATGTTTTTCGCTTCCTGATGATTCCAAGATGTCTGCGAACGGCGAGGAAAAAGGAATTTCTTTGTTTACTTCTTTGTCTGACCTCTACACATATAACCCTGCATATAAATGGGACAGTAATGTCTTTTATACATACACATAGCATGAACTTCCATTTACAAGCAAATTTTATGCTTTCTTGGCAAAATGAAGTTATTTGCAAAATCTTGTTAGATAATACAGAATAATGAGGTTAGATACATTAATTTTTAAGATATACAACGATAAAGTACATGAAGACTATCTATTGTAAATTTCAGACATAAATTTATATATATATACATACAGAAATTCAGCTAGGATTACACATTTGTTGATATATTAGAAATTAAATATTAATAATAAATAATTAAATGAGTATCTTGATAGCCTTAGTTACCTTGGCCTTGTACATATTCACTTTTGTTATCATTTATTATTTTTATTATTTCTGTTTTGCTATTTAGGAATATAGATTAAGTTATTATTATGGAAATATGAAAGGGAATACAGTGTGTGATTGTATGATTCGATAAATTTTTCTTTCAGTTTTTTCTGGAAAGCTTTTAATGTTCTGGCTTGTTTTATCACCTGGTCGAGGGTATTCCAGAGGTTTGGTCCCGTGGAAGATAAGGATCTAGTCGCACAATTTAAAATGTAATCCGGTTTTCTGATGTACAATTTTGACACTCTTGTGTTAAAGCGGTGTTGTGTTTGGGAAGCTCATATTTTGTTTCGAATGATTTATGGTGTAGTATTGTGGACGATTTGATACGTACGAATAAATGAGGCAATGTTTAGTTTGTAGATTTCTACTAACTTCAGAATTTTTAACTCGAAGAACATTTTGTTTGTACTTCCATTATGTCTGTTCGATTTATGAATGTTCCTAATTATTCTTTTCTACTTAACTACCAGTGCCTGCATAAAATATTGACGCGCACTTCCGTAAGCATTAATGCAATAGTATAAGCGTGGGTACGCCATGGTGAAGTATATGGCTCTGAATACTTGTTTCGGGGGTGCTGCGCCTACTTTTTCAATCATGAATGAGACCTTGGCTAATTTGTTGCATAGATTTTCAGTGTGCTTTTTGAATAAGAGGTTTGAGTCGAGAGTAATTCCCAGAAGTTTGACCGATTGCAATCGTTGAACAGGAATTGAATTTATGTTTAGGTTTAGAGGGTGCAATGTTTTCTTTTTTTATGATGATTATATAAGCTGTTTTTTATATTTAAGGATAGCTTATTGGCGTTAAGTCATACATATATTCTTTGGAGTTCACTGTTGATGGTTGTTTGGAGTGGTAATAGGCCCTTGTTAGAGGTTGTGATTGAAATATCATCTACATATTGGTAACAAGAAGAATTACTGTGCTTGGTTACCGTTGGAAGCCATTTATACGGAGGAAGAACAGGAAAGGTGCCAGAATGCTCCCTTGGGGCACCCCATGGGAGATGCATCTTTTCCATGATGTAAGAGAGTTCTGCGTTATAAATTGTGTGAAGTTGACTGTTAGTCAAGTATGAACTGAACCATCTTAAGGATAGTTCCCTGAAGCCGTAGTGTTCGATTTTTTAAGAGTATGTCATGAGTGCTGTGTCAAAGGCTTTAGCTAGATCAAGAAGGCTGATTACTGAAGTTTTTGTCGTTCGATTCCTCTGAAGTTCTTATAATATAGTAGTTATTGCGTCGTTCATCGTGTATTTTCGTCGAAAGACATTTTTTTGTTTTAATACAAATTATATTATTTGAGTATAAATTACCTTCTCGTATAGTTTACTGACGGTTGGAAGGATGGAAATGGATATGTAGTTTGAAAGGGGTGGTTTTATTTCCCGATTTATAAATAGAGCATACTCTGGGGTTTTTTTTTAGACAGTCTAAGAAGACTACCATTTTGAGTGGATACGTTTATGAACTTTGACGGCTTCGGCACAATTAAGTTCGGCAACACTTTGTAAATTCTGTTTGGGGTTGTATCCAACGTACAACTTTTAGTTTTTAGTTGTGTTATGACTGTCATTAAATCATGTGTCGTATTAGGGAATAGGAAGTGTGAGAAGGGGGACTTAGGTATGTATCAAAAGACCGCGCAGTGGGTGGGATATTAGAGGAAAAATTGGTTCCCACTTCAGTGAATCATTGAAAGTATTTAAAATATTTGTTGTGTCTGTGATGGGCTAATTATTTTTTAACAGTTTCTCGAGGGTAGAGGGTCTTGCTGGTTTCTTACTTTGTTTATGAGATTTAGTATTATTTGGGGTCGCCCTTATATTCTTCGAATTTATGTTTACAGTAATTGGATTTTGCTTTGGGAATTAATGACTTAAGTCTGTTTCGATAGTAATTGTAAACTTATTTTGGAAGTAGACCTCCCATCACATTTTTGTATATTTTATGTGTTTCTTTAGTGGATGTCTTTAGACTCGGGGTCAACCAGGGATTGTTGAGTTGAACAGTAGGAATATCTTTGCCCATGATGAGGCAGAATGTGTTTGAACTTCGATGATTTTACTTGTAAACAGACAGAAATCATGAATCGCACAAACAAATGCAGTGAATGTACGAGTGAAAGTTTCAAAGCAAAGCAGAGAAAAGAGGTTGAGAGGTAGGAAAGAATTTAAAGATGAAAGTGAAGATTTTAAGTATAGAGGAGGGAATCTAAGTGAAAATCCTACAATATTTCTATGGGTGAAAATAGGCTTCCAACTACTTTCAACTTCCAATTTAAAGATAAAGTGAAAATGTTAAAGTACAGAGGAGGGAATCGAAGTGAAAATTCTACATTTCTACGCGCTAAAATATGCTTCAAGCTGGGAGTTAAGGCAAGGATCTAGTTTCTTTTAAAAGGATTCCACCGAATTACTCTGAACTACGCTGGCTGGCAATCCATTCCACAAATTAACTATACGATTGAAGAAAAAATGTTTAGCTTCATTACAATTAAAATGTTTACCCACTAATTTGGAACCATTACCCTGAGTTCTGACTGCATTCCTGAAAGTGAAATATTTTTTGGCGTCGACATTATCAAAACCTTTAATCATTTTAAATACCTGGATTGAATCTCCTCGAATTCGCCTTTTTACGAGTGAGAATAAATTTAACGTTTCTAAACGGGCATCGGAGGATTTGTTTCAAAGTCGAGGAATCATCTGAGTAGCCCGTCGCTGCACTCTCCATTCTGTTTATGTCCTGTCGTAAATTTGGGGACCAGAATTGGAGGCAGTATTCCAGGTGGGGAAGTACGAAGGAATTATATAATGTTAGCAGTGTTTTCTCCGACTTAAATTCAAAGGTTCTTCCAATAAATCCTAAGATTCTACTTGCTTTTCTGACCGCTTCGATACATTGCTTACTTGGTTTAAGAGTGTCGGCAACAATAATACCAAAATCTCTTTTCCAGTGGTGTAGTGCTGTGGGAACGCGTGGGAACGGCGTTCCCTTACTTTTTTTGGTAGACGGAACGGCGTTCCCTCACTATTTCAAATAAATCCGAACTTACAAATCTCTAACGTCATGAAATTTTAATTCCCACCCCTAGAAGAAATATGAGAAAGAATCATTAACTGCTTCATTTCTTTTAGCTTCGACTGAGGCAATGCTAGCCTATAAAGATCTGGTGAAACAGTCACCACGGCGTACCAGTTGTTAACTTTTTTTTAGTTAATCATTCCAGTTGTTAGCTATTTTTATTGATCGTACTGGATGTCATATATCTAATGACACTGGAAATACTGCATCTTCAACCTTGGAATATATCCTAATATCCAGTGCATATGACCTCAAAATATCCCTGAAATTGGTCAGATTTCAAAAGATTTCCCGGGGGGCTTACAGTGCCCCCGGACCCCCAGCTGTATGGGCTCGCCGCGCTCGCCATTGTCCACCCCGCATCTGAGTAACACTTTCAAAATGCGTTCCCTCACTTCTTTATTTAGCACTACACCACTGCTCTTTCCGTTAACATTATTTATTGTCTTGTCGCGCATAAAATACTTTTCTTTAACATTGTTTATACCGATATGCAACGTTTTACATTCACCTATATTAAAGTTCATTTGCAAAATTTCCGCCCACTGGAGTAATTTATCAATATCTTCTTGAATCTGCAAACGTTCTGTCGCTGATTTTGTCCGTCCTCCTAGTTTGGTATCAACCGCAAATTTTGAAATTATACTCTTAATTCCCAAGTCGATGTCATTGATATAATCAGGTTGTAACATAAATTCTGTTCGATTAGAAAACGGACGATAGGTAATAGAATAACCACAAGATAATGTGAAATATTTTAGAAATGTTGCAAAATACACGCGGCGACAGGTTCGCACAGGTTTTATCACGATAAAGAATGATACAGAATGACTTAGGTTAGTGTAGGCTTAGGCTAATGAATATTTTCTCTGGTGTTTTTCATACACTTACAACGCCACCCCTACGATATTACAGTAATTGAAAAAACATGGAGCCCACGAAAGAGCATACTCGACATGTGATGCTGTATGAGTTCCATAAAGGATCTAACGCTAGTGAATCCGCAAAAAACATTCAAAGAGTTTATGGAAATGATGTTGTGAGCGAATTGATATGTGGGAGATGGTTTGAGAAGTTCAGAAATAGAGACGTCAGTCTGAAAGATTATCAACGAACAGGACGACCAAATGAGTTAGAGGAAGAGTTGCTGAAAGCAACAGTGGAGGAAAACCCAACGGTAACTGTAAGAGAACTTGGCCTGCAACTCGGCGTTAGCCATATGACCATTCATCGTCATTTGAAGCTGTTAGGAAAAGTAGTGAAGGTTGGAAAATGGGTTCCGCATGATTTGTCACGAGCGAATCTTCAACATCGAATCGATATTTGCACATCACTGCATTCTCGGCAACTGCAGGCACCGTTTTTGAATCGGATCGTCACTGGGGATGAAAAATGGGTCCTCTATAACAGTATTAAGCGTCGACATCAGTGGCTTAGCCGTGAAACAAAGCCTGAACCTCAACCA
The DNA here is from genome assembly GCA_023014485.1 of Bathynomus jamesi. NCBI lineage: Eukaryota > Metazoa > Arthropoda > Malacostraca > Isopoda > Cirolanidae > Bathynomus > Bathynomus jamesi. The sequence goes on from JAJOZX010000795.1 coordinate 787,724, forward strand.
AGGAATGGACCCCATCCAAAGAAAATTTTGTTATGCGTTTGCTGGGATATGCAAGGAATTATTCATTTTGAGCTTCTGCCAGATAACCAAACAATCACAGCTGAAGTCTACTGCCAACAACTCTAACGATTGAAGATGGCATTACAAGTAAAACGTCCTGCATTAATTAATCGCAGAGGTGTTCTATTCCACCAGGATAACGCGCGCCCTCACACTGCTCGAATCACCACTGCCCAATTGGTCATTTGGTTGGGAAAAAATGCCTCATCCACCTTATTCTCCGGACATCGCACCTTCAGACTACCATTTATTCAGAAGGCTGCAACACCACCTAGATGGACAAAAGTTGCAATCCAGGGAAGCTATCGAAAACGAAGTGATCGCTTTTTTTTTAACTCGAAACCAAGGGATTTCTTCGAACGTGGCATAAAAAAAACTTTTCTACAGGTGGGAGGTGGTTATAGAAAAAGAAGGGAATTATATTGATGATTAATTTGTCATTATGTCATTTAATTTTTGTTGTGAATAAACTAAAAATTCGAGCAAATTTGTCCGTATAAGTCCTTTAATTTTTGTTCTGAATGATCTAAAAAATCGAGCAGAATATATGTTACAACCTTATAAATAATAAAAAGAGCTGGTCCCAGAATTCATCCCTAAGGCACGCCGCTAGTTACACTTTTCCAGTTAGACCCTTTGCCATTAATGACTACTCTTTGTTTACGTCCACTAAACTAATTTTTAATCCATTTGAAAACATTACCATGAATTCCGTGAGAATGAAGCTGATAATCTTCTATATGGCATTTTAGTAAACACTTTTTGAAAATCGAAATATATAATATCCACTGATTTACTCTCATTCTATATATTTACAATATCATTAAAGAAATAAAGCAAATTAGTAAGACAAGAAAGATTACGTCGAAGGCAGTGTTGAGAATCTTTGATTAATTTATTAATTTCTAAGTGATTAACTATTTTGTCCTGAATGGTCGTCTCTGTAAACTTGCCAACTACTGAAGTCAGGCTGATGAGACGCTAATTTCCCGGGAGTGAGTTGTCCCATTTTTTAAATATTGGCGTAATGTTTGCGAGTTTCCAATCGACCGGAACTTCTGCAGACTGTAACGATTTATTAATTAATTAAATATATATGTAGGAGGAGAGACTATTGCGCAGTTCACTTCTTTAAGTACCCTCGGGTAGATCTTATCTGGACTGCGAGTTTTATTAGGATTTATTAGGATTAGTATTTAGCTTTCACTAATGAAATGAAAACCAAAATGAGAAGGTTTATTGGCAAACTATAGTCCATATGACAAATGTTACTAATGCAATGACAGTTCACATACTAAGGATAGAAATAAATACAATTAATTAGAAATAATACAGTAATGTCGAATGGTAAAATCTTGAAGCTTTAACTGATCATCACTGAGCATGATTACGGGAACAGGAATGTTGTTCATATTTTCGTTTGGAAACACGGAAGAAGAAGAATTTATTTAAAATTTCCATCATTTGTAAGTCATTGTAAATTTTGTTGTTGTTTTCTCCTTTGAGTGGACCAGTAGTCTGCCAAGCTACTTTTTTATTCCTAACATAATTATGGAATTCCTTCGGACTCGATTTAATTTGGTTCACTATATATAGTTCATAGTTGCGCTTATTTTTTCTGATAAGTTTTTTGCTTCGCCTTCTCAGTAGCTTGTAAGCAGTTTCATCGGACAAATTATGTTCCTTTAAATTTAAAATACGCGTTCCTTTTTAACGTTAAGCTACTTTTAATTTCAGCATTCCACCATTTAGGTTTAACAGACTTCGTCAGTCTCTTTTTACGTAATGGGATAGTATTTGATTCTAAACGTTTAAAATAATTAGAAAAGGAAGTCCCTGTGCCATTGATATCATCGTGCGATAGACCCTCATCCCAATTATGGGTCGAAAGTTGTAGTTTCATGTCACGAAATTTAGCACTTTTAAAATACAAACCGTATTCCAGGCTCTCCGAACTATGAACATTAATTTTAATTTCAAATGTTATTTGCCCGTGATCACTAGTGGAGAAGTCGTCTCCTACAGATATATTATCAATTAAGTCTAGGTCCGTACTTGAAACCAAATCTAGAATATTGCGTTCTCTAGTGGGTTCCTTGACCATTTGAAAAAGTGAGTTTTCGAGCAAACCCTCGTACAGTCGACGACCAGAATTAGACTACAAAGGACCACCCCAATCCCCGCACGGTAAATTAAGATCTCCCATAATTATCGCATCATGTTTGTTATTTACGTAAAAAATTAGTTCCTGAAGCCAATTATCACTATCGACAGTCCGAGAGGGAGGTCTATACACTAAACCTATAATTAATTTCTTTCGTGAGTCGTCTTTAATTTCAACAAACGTCGCATTTATATTATCAATTTCTGCGATGTTTTTAATTATGGGTTTTAAGTGTGACCGAACGTAGGGTACTGTATCACCACCCCTTCTTTCTATTTTATCATTTTTGAACATCTCATAACTAGGGATACGGTATTCTCCGAGAAAATCTCTACTCTCTGTATTTAACCAAGATTCAGTAATTGCTTCAACCTCAAATTTTTGGTCAAGGACAATACTTAACAGCTCACCAAATTTAAATCTTAAACTTCGAGCATTAATATAAAATACATTTATAAAATCTTGAGTACTGCAGTAGAATCTCGAGGTTCTTCGAGGAGGCAATCGTTTGCTGTAAGGAAAATTTATGTTCGGCTGTTCGCTCTTATAGGAGTATCGCCGTTTCTTGCCACACACAAAAATAAATCTTTTTTATTATAAAAATGACTCCACAGATCGATGAATTTGACATTTTCCTGTTGGAAAAAGGATTTAAGAATATTATTTATGTAGGTAGCTCTGCTGAAAAACTTTTCGGATCCTGCGATTAATAATTAAACCAAAAGTATTTTACATATGCAAAGTTGCATACTGTGATCATGCAGGGTTGTGACGTGTATGAGCAAAGTCGATTGATATGCGTCATAGAAAGTAATACTGGATTTACTTGCTTGATTAATCCATTACCAGCTTAATTCCTCGGTATTGCATTAACTTGAAAGCTTGTTTGACTCTCTCTCTCTCTCTCTCTCTCTCTCTCTCTCTCTCTCTCTCTCTCTCTCTCTCTCTCTCTCTCTCTCTCTCTCTCTCTCTCTCTCTCTCTCTCTCTCTCTCTCTCTCTCTCTCTCTCTCTCTCTCTCTCTCTCTCTCTCTCTTATTGCCAATAAAAATTTTCACTTTCATACAAACCATTAACTTTGTCTTGAGCCAATTTTATTGGCAAATTGTGCGAGTGAAGAACCATTATAGTTATCGAAATCCCGGTGGCATTCTCATTGCACAAACTCCCAGCTTCAAAGGCATCATTAGCCGCAACCTGTAGGAAATCGATCAAAGAAAACAAAATATAAAACCCAATCTGACTCTGGACACAATCACGTCATCAATCTTCAGCGGCGTACCAACAAAACAAAATGGGAGGACAAAATAGTGAATTTTGTGTATTTTCAAAGCTCGATTTTTATTTTCATTACGAGTAGCTTTGGTTTTCAAATATATATTAATGTAAGGTCTTATCTTATCTTAAGTAATTAAAATTACTGAAGTATACCAACGAGACGCGAATGAGGGTGGTTTTGGTGTTTTAAAACTTTTTAGTTTTCGTCATTTCCAAGCTAGACTACTCATTTCTTATCTTAAGTCCCCAAAAAGATGTTTTCCCTTGTTAAATTTCTTGTCGATTGATATCCATTACCAACATTACTGATTTCTACATAAATTCCTTAAAAATCTAGAGCTTGCCAAACCTGTGCATAATATATATATATATATTAGTGATGTAGCGGATGTCATTTTTTTCACATCCGCGGATGCGGATGCGGATGAGGATGTTTGATTTCAACATCCGCGGATGCGGATGCGGATGTCTACATTTTCGTTATTTTTTAGGATATATTCGAGATTTGTTGTGTTTAACGTATATAATAAGTTATTATATAGAGAGAGCTGTAGCTATAATGTAGTATAATTGATTAATTGTACAATAATTGCTGTACTTTTCTCTGAACATATAAAATAATATCAAGCATCTAACTAATATAGAAATCAATTAGTGAATTCGTCTGCAAATAAATTCGTTATATTTTGTTGAGTTTCAGCCACAATTAGAAACCATAATTGTGTTACCAGGATGCGGGACGTGAACCCAACTCAAATGCACCCCCACCGACCTCTTTCCCCAACCTCCACCCTTATAGAAAGAGATCTTTAATTAGCTTGATAACTATTTATATTAAGTTTAAAGTTTTATTAAGCATATTTATAAATGAGTAATTAAAATAAAGTAAACTACGATGTTCATTGTTTAATGTTCAAACTTAATTATAGGAAGGTTATGCTTAAGGAACATTAATTTTTCTGCCTTTTCTGCTGCCAGTCTGTTTCTCTTTTCATCATATATTAATCCAGCACTGCTAAATAATCTCTCGCTTGGTACGTTTGTTGGAGGACAGGCTAAATGTTTCCTTGCAAGTTTACTCAAGTATGGATAGATATTCTGCGTATTTTTCCACCAACTAATAGGATTGTCACATGCAGCCAGGCGTTTTTCTTGGTGATAGCTCTCGATCATTTTTACTACATCTTTTGACATCGCGTAGGTCTCGTCATTGCTGCTTGACTCAAGAAACTGAGAGACAGATTCTGATAGATTTGCTTGTTGAAGGTGTTGGTTCTGTCACTGAAACTTTTATTCTTTTGGGGTGGCGAAGCGACAGATTCAAGAGGTTGAAGCTCTTCAACTGCTTTGCCAAGTGATGATTTAACTCGTTCTAATGTACTAGGTGAAAATAACAGCTTTGTAACGTGGATCTAAGTAGGTTGCAAGAGAGTAACTTCATACAAGAACAGCCTCTCGTCTTGTCGCTTGCATCACTTTTGCGCACAATGAACTAGTTCTATTAATATAGTAGAATTTGATAATTTCCGCTTATTAATGACGTTTTATCTCAACGGTCCACATCCGCACGACATCCGCAGTCCAAAGTGCGGATGCGGACGCGGATGCGGATGCGAGAAAATGTGCGGATGTTCCGCGGATGCGGATGCGGATGTGACCTACATCACTAATATATATATATATATATATATATATATACACAGGGTGGCGCAAAAGCCACGCATCATAGGAATTTTCAGTGTTAATTATAATATTATTTTTTTCTTTCAGGAAGGGGATGGCTGCGAAATTAACAATAGACGAGAGGGTGAGCTTGGTTTTAATGTATGGAATACCAGGTACAACAAATCGATGAATCGGTACAGAATTTAAATTCTGTACCGATTCATCGATTTGTTGGACCTGGTATTCCATACATTAAAACCAAGCTCACCCTCTCGTCTATTGTTAATTTCGCAGCCATCCCCTACCTAAAAGAAAAAAATAATATATTATAGTCAACACTGAAAATTCTTATGATGCGCGACTTTTGCGTCACCCTATATATATATATATATATATATATATATATATATATATAGTGTGTGTGTGTGTGTGTGTGTGTGTGTGTGTGTGTGTGTGTGTGTGTGTGTGCATAATTAAGGTTTTTAAATTAATTTACAAGTTTTGAACGAAATGTAAATACTCCCTTGAGTTATTCTTAAATTAATGCAACTCGACGCCATGTTTATGAAGTGCAAAAACAACTTGACAAAAAAATTTCACAATTAAGGGAAATTTTCATGCTTTCAATGCCATTTTTGTGTAATAAAAGGGCAGCTATGTATATACTTCATGTAAAATTATTGGGAGAAGAGCCAACACTGGGGAAAGTCACAGTAGAGAGAGAGAGAGAGAGAGAGAGAGAGAGAGAGAGAGAGAGAGAGAGGAGAGAGAGAGAGAGAGAGAGAGAGAGAGAGAGAGAGAGAGAGAGAGAGAGTTGCAAACTGACAAGGACTCTTAAGATCCACTCTAGTCTCGCCCAAGAAGTGGAGAAAATAAAGAAAAGATAGAAAAAGCAAATGAAAATGAAAACTATTACAAATTTACACGTAAAAACGTGTAAAACTTTCACACCGGAAGAGTAGTAATAGTAAAGAAGAGACAAGGCTCTCCCTCCTCCGCCTGTAACAGTCAATGGAAAATAAAGGATAGCATGAAACACTAAACTACTTAATCTTATCTGCATCATGCATTATTTAAAGACATTTTTGAATTATGTACGAGAAATTTCATCGTCGCATTTCTCTGTTGAATGCCGAAACCATTATACTAAGAGACTTTCAAAAATTTACTAATTACGCATTGCAGTCTTTCGTACTGGAATTACTTAGATAAGGGACACTGATCCAGAGGCACCTCCAGCCGGTCAGCATATACCAATTTAAGAATTCCCACGAAAGCGTACATCAAGAAAATGATTTCACCCCTTTTTCAATGAAGATTTAGCATATCATAATTTATATTGCGTCCTTCGCATAGGAATTCTTAGATCCTTAAAGGTAGCACTGGTCCCGAGACACCTCCAGGCGGCCAGCACACCGAATAAAAGGTCCAGCGATCTACAAGCTTCCTAATGCCATCACAAAAGAATGTTTTTGGTTGTGTGCGTAGCCAGTCATGCACCGCCTCCTTCAGGTCATCATCGCCTTGGAATCACTGAACTCTCAAAGCGTCTTTTAGTGGTCCAAACAGGTAAAAATCCGAAGGTGCCAGGTCTGGACTGAAACTGGATGGTCGAGAACTTCAAATTTAAGTTCTTCAACGCATTTTTCTAGTCTGTGCAGCATTGTCGTGTAACAGAATAATACCTTCCGACAATCTCCCTCTCCGTTTTGTGCGAATAGCTTGCTTTAACTCATTCCGAAGCATGTCAGAATACGATGCACTTGTTACTGTAGTTCCACGCTCTAAATAATGTTCAAGGATTGGGCCTCGTGTATCCCAAAACAGTGTTAGCATAACTTTACCTGCTGACGGCTGCGCTTTGAACTTCCTTGCAACGGGAGATGTTGGATGCTTCCATTGCATGCTCTGTCGTTTGCTTTCTGGTTCATAGTGATGGATCCAGGTTTCATCTCCAGTGATAATGCGCTCCAAAAAGTTTTCACCTTCATTATGATACCGCGCCAAAAGACGAGAGCAGACGTCCATACGATTACGCTTGTGCTCTTCTGTCAACTGTTTGGGCACCCATCTTGCACAAACCTTGTGAAAGCCAAGAATGTCATGAACTATCGAATAGGCTGACCCTTGACTGATGTCTAATGAAGATGCAATTTCTTTTAGTGTTAATCTTCTGTCATCGAAAATCATGGCTCTGGTTTCTTCCTGCTTGTCACCACTGGTTGATGTTGACGCTCGTCCTGAGCGCTGAGCATCTGTCACACATGTCCGACCTTCCTTGAACATTTGAATCCACTCGTACACACTTCGCCGTGGTAACGCATTATTCCCATACTGAGCGCATAAACGCGTGTGAATTTCAGCTCCTTTCACACCTTCTGCCCACAAAAAACGAACCACGGATCTCTGTTCTTCCAGAGTACAAATTGAAAGCGGCGCAGCCATGCTCACTACGCGTATGATATGCGACAGCTACGAGTAGCTTAAATAAGCTTATACTGTTGCAAGCCTAAATAAGCCTATAGCTCTCAGTTTGGCTCGTTATTACGAGTATATATTATATATTAGGGTGGGTCGAAATTTTATATTGAAAAGGTACATATTGTAAGGGGTTTGAATGGAACACAGGAACCCCCTCATAAATTATTTTCGCTGTTTAAAGCCTCCTACCCCTGGCACAATTTTTCACTTTTTCACCTACATTAAAGAATATTCCATTTATTCGAGACTTACTCTACATTCAGGTTTTTTGATGACATAAATCTTTATTAACGTATAATATTTTATTCAATAACGTACAGTGTTAGGAAAATTAATTAAGTACAACAATATATTCAGAAGAAAAAATTAGAGGCATAATAAATGTGCTAAATTTCAATTAACTTTTTCATTGTTCCTTATCACATCAAAAGGGAAGAAATTTTCAATATCATTAGGAAATTTTATTTCATATGTTTTTTACTCATTCCATTGTGCCTTCCATTCAAACTTGGGCAGTTTTCGCCTTGATTCTAATGAGTTTAAGATAAACTTTTGACGGTTGTCATATCCTATTTTTTCCTGACATGCCTTTCTTACTAGGTTCACTGCCCTTTCCACACTTTGACTGTGGCATGGAAAAGAAGTTCTCTCTAGTGGCTTACATCGAGCCTGTAGTAGCTCATCGTCGCTAATTTTGTTTAGCAGCGGTGGAGGAGTAATGATCTCTTTTTGCCAATCGATCATCTCGGTGTAATCAGTAGATTCGAAATTGAGGGTTCGAGGCAATTCAAAATTTCTGGTACCTGAAAATCCTGTTTTGAAAAGATGATTTTCTAAATAGCTTGCTCCCTAATTTCTAGTCTCTTGTCAGTTACCAGTGATACGAGTATATTTTTTGGGTGGGCAAAGTAGGCGTTATTCTTTAATACTGGTTCTATGATTGATCTATATTGTTCATCTAAATTTCGAAGCAAGCACATTAAATGCCAAAGGTTATATGCACCATCAGTTGCATTAGGATGAGATTTTATCCAAAACCACCCTGGAGCATAGAACTGCACAATAATCTTGACTATATCTTGAAGGTTTTTATCGGGATTTGGCGTTGAGATATATAATCGAAGGACCCTGTTGGGTAGAGTTAGCCAGCGAGCATGGTGAAGGGTACCTGGGGATCGAGTGGACAGATCTTGAGAAGTGTCTCCAGTTTGCACTGCCAGACACATATCATAGAGATATTTTTGATCACTGCTTAGCTCCTTTACAACATTTGCTGGAATTTCTTTTAATGTTTCCCTTTACGCGAGAATATTTGACTACCTCCAATTTTGTTAAATCTGTTTTCAGTTTATTCCCAATTGAACCCACAAAAGTATTTGGACCTGTTGTTTTACCATCAATGGCTTTGTAGACGTGCATAAAAGGCAGCTCATTCAAATGCAAGAGGCACACCAACCACTGCACTGGTCTGTTAAGATGAATTTTAACCAGTTTTATGGTTCCACCAATTTTTCCTGTATTTACAGGAGTACCATCACACAGTAAAGCTTTGATAGTATCTGTGCTGTTCGAGTCTGTAATAATAGTTACCAACTCTTCTGTTATGCAGCGAGCAGTTCCATTATCTGGTGTGACATGGTCTACATAGATGCTTCCAGGTTCTTTCACAATAACATAGTGTTCTTCTTTTATCTTTCCACTTTTAGTTAATGTGCTATCTTTCCTTCCATCAAATCCAAGGCACTCCATCTTCAGATTTTCGGATTTAGACCTAAAAGTATTTGTTTCACCCATGCAATTTCTTTCTCTTTCTAATTTCTCTCTGTCAAGCATGTTGGTATGGTTAAGGATCCCCATATCTTTCAAAGCTGCATTGACTATTGCAGCTGCAGCTCTACAACTTACAACTTACACGATAACGATAACGATACCAAAGGCTGCATTTGAAGACTTGCTTCTAGTAGTCATAGTTTATATTCAGAAGTAAAATCAAATTATACATAATTTATAATTTATGATGATTCAAATTATAATTAAAGTAAATGCAAATTATTTCTATTTATCTGAAAAATTATTTCTATTTATCTGAAACATAAAAATATCAAGCATTAAACAAACAACTTATCATTTAACATATAACAACATTAAACATATGCAAATATGAAGGTAAAATAAGGGAGGAGGGGCATGTGATAGGGGTAGTAGGGTAGCACATGCTTGATTTTTTAATATTTTGTTAAAAAACCTTCTCACATAGTGTACTTTTTAAAAAATAAAATTTTTCCCATTTAAATATATGCAAATATGATGGTAAAAAAAGGGGGGCATGTGCTAGGGGTAGCAGGGGTAGCACATGCTTGATATTTAATATTTTGTTAAGATGATAAAATGAAACTTCTTACATAGTGTACTGTTTAAGAAATAAAAAAAATTCCATTTTCGACCCGGCCTATTATATACATTATACACTATATTATCACTAAAATAAAAAGTGCGGATACTTATTGAAGTACCCTCGTGTGTATATATATATATATATATATATATATATATATATACATATATATGGGATGAATTCACAATTAAACACGTGAAATGAATGAATGATGCAAACCCACAGGGAAAAAGAAAAATGATTTCAAGGCTTTTTTTGTGTATTCAGAAGTACACCTCGTCAGGGAATGAAGGGAGAAGGCGAGATGACGAAAATATATACATATGTACAACGGGACAAAAAAATAAAAAGATTAACAAGAGTTGATTAAAGGGAAAAGGTATTTTAACAGGATGTTGTCAATTTTATACATTCCCACACTGTTACTGGAATTATTTTTAAAATGGATAAATGCACATTCTAGAATATTCCTTTCAATTATATGTGTTTTTAACAAGCGCTTTGGGACTATTCCACTTGATACTATGTATGGTTACATCTGTACATGTGGTTAAACAATGCACTAAAATTATTTGCTGTTCTACACGCATATATAATATGCTGTTTTACTCTGATATCTAAGGTTTTTCCCGTTTGACCTATATATACTGAGTCACATTGTGTACATCCGATCGAATACACACAACCAACAACATTATCCGGGCTATTCTTTATTAGGCGTGATTTAACAGTATTATTATACTTAAAGACTACATTAATGCCAATTGCTTTAAGTAAAGTCGGAAGATATTTAAAATTAACATGATAAGGTAGGCTAAGGATAGTTTTAAGCTAAAATTCTTTTTCAGTTACACTATTATAATACCTAATCTTAGCTTTCCTAAAGCAGTTATCTAGAAATGAAATAGGATAACATAATTTAGTATCAATATTCATGATATTGCATAACTCGGAATCCAAAAATTCAGGACTAACAACTCTCAATGCTCTAAGAAACAGCAGAAAAAATCGAAGATTTTATCGAGGGATGATGGTCATTATAGAAATACACATGAAAGTTATTATTAGTCGGCTTTCGAAAAACTTCAAATTTGAGTTGATTCAAGCATCTCCGAATTTTTAGATCCAGAAAAGATAAGCATCCATCATTTTCTTTTTCAACAGTGAACTTAATAGATGGGACTAAATTGTTGAGCGTACCAAGAAATAAGTCAACATCCAAATTGTTAGGCCAGAGGCATAAAACATCATCTATATACCGGTACCAAACCCTAATTTCAAATTGGTTAGTTTTGATGTATCCTCGTTATTCACAAAAGTCCCTGTTGATGACCTACTTGATTTTTTAAAAGATAAGATCTCTGAATATTCTTTCCCTGTTCAACACAACACTCTTATTGAGTTAATTAAGCTTTGCTTCAAAGATTGTAAATTTCAGTTTGAAAATAAATTTTATGCTAATCGTTTGGATTGGTAATGGGAATCCCCTCTTACCTGTATTGCTAATTTATATATGGAATTTTTTGAAAGCATAATTTTGCCTACTATTGTTAATTTTAACCTTGTTTGGTACCGGTATATAGATAATGTTTTATGCCTCTGGCCTAACAATTTGGATGTTGACTTAGTTCTTGGTACGCTCAACAATTTAGTCCCATCTATTAAGTTCACTGTTGAAAAAGAAAATGTTGGACGCTTATCTTTTCTGGATCCAAAAAGTTTGGAGATGCTTGAATCAGTTCAAATTTTAAGTTTTTCGTTAGCCTACTAATAATAACTCGTTTGTGCATTTTTATTCTGACCATCATCCCTCGATAAAATCTATTTTCTCTGCTATGTTTCTTAGAGCATTGAGAGTTGTCAGTCCTAAATTTTTAGATTCCGAGTTATGCAATATCATGAATATTGGTACTAAATTATGTTATCCTATTTCAATTTTAGATAACTGCCTTAGGAAAGCCAAGAAGAGGTATTATAATAGTGTAACTGTAAAGGAATTTGAGCGTAAAAATATCCTTAGCCTACCTTACCATGTTAATTTTAAATATCTTCCGACTTTATTTAAAAGCAATTGGTATCAATGTAGTTTTTAAGTACTGTATAATAATACTGTTAAATCACGCTTAATAAAGAATAGCCCCGATAATGTGGTTGGTTGTGTGTATTCGATCGGATGTACACAATGTGACTCAGTATATATAGGTCAAACGGGTAAAACGTTAGATATTAGGGTAAAACAGCATAAATTAATCATAGTATCAAATGGGACAGTTCTAAAGCGCTCGTTAAAATCAGAGATATAATTGAAAGGAATATTCTAGAAAGTGCATTTATCCATTTCAAAAATAATTTCAATAACAGTGCGGGAATGTATAAAATTGACAATATCCTGTTAAAATACCTTTTCCATTTAAGCAACTTTTGTTAATCATTTGCTAATCTTCTTATTTTTCTGTCCCGTTGTACATATGTATATATTTTCGTCATCTCGCCTTCTCCCTTCATTCCCTGATGAGGTGCACTTCAGTAGTATAGCCGCAAAAGGGGAGAGTGCAAGAATGTTGCAGGTTATTATGTAATGTTGCAAAGGGGGTGGGGGTTGTTGCAAAGGGGGAAGGGGGGTTGTTGCAAAGGGGGTGGGGGAAACTTGGAGGCGGCGTTATCCCCCAAGAGAAAGGAGGAGGAGGAGAGAAAGGAGGAGAGGTGTTCACCTGGCAGGAGCCAAGTGCACATTAAGACTTCCAGCCGGGCTGGCGTTGTTTTATAGGCTCCTATTCAGCCAGAATCAGCCAGTTGGCTGAGCCAAGGTGAGAGAGACGCCTGAAGGAGAGAGAGAGAGACAGCTGAAGGAGAGAGAGCTGAAGAAGAGAGAGATGCCTGTAGGAGGGAGAGACGCCTGAAGGAGAGAGGATAGGTACACATGCAGGAGGTACACATGCTGGAGGTACACACATACGCACACATGCAGGAGTACACATGCAGTAGGTACACATGCTGGAGGTACACACATACGCACACATGCAGGAGTACACATGCAGTAGGTACACATGCTGGAGGTACACACATACGCACACATGCAGGAGTACACATGCTGGATGTACACATGCAGTACACATGCTGGAGGCAAACATGCAGGAGAGAGAGAGAGAGACACCTGAAGGAGGAAGATACATGCAGAGAGAGAGAGAGAGAGAGAGAGAGACACCTGAAGGAGGGAGAGAGACACCTAAAGGACAGAGTGGAGTTCTACCCCAATTTATTTTCGTTTCCCTAACCTAAGAGGCCACTAAGGGGTTTACCAAAGGGCCAGAAATAGAAGGAGCAGAGCTCCTTACTCGGCCGGAGCCGAGGGGGAATGGTTCTTCACCAGCTTCGCGATCTTTTATAATCCTCTATTCTGGCTGAGTTGCCAGATAGCGCAAGGTATTCCAGATAGCGCCATGTGTCCCATTAATCGTGTAACACATATATGACGGCTGTTATTCCAAATGTACTTGTATATATAATAAACTAATGAACCATATAAAATACCACAATATATATATTTATATGGTTATTCAAGATTCAACCGTATAAAATAACACAAGCGCCTCTTTCATTACGCTTTAATAGAATTAACAAAGTTACCCTATTTCGTTAGACAGAAAACGAATTTTTATAAGGGTTACCCAACGAATTATGAGAGCATCACCGAATTAAAACTTTTATGGGTAACTATATCGACATAAGCTTATTATTGTAACGTTTGCTCCCAATATAAATTTTCCTAAATAAGAGTAAAACCAATTAATTTAATTATGAAACTTCATTTAAATAATTTACGATACAATTCCAACAAACGAGATGAAAACTTATGAAACATATAGCCTCATTCCTGCGACGAAAAAATGAAAAAATGACGAAAAATAAAGAAATTATTCATTTGGAATTGCCCAAGCCACTATAGCGGGGTCGGAGAATATCTGTTCTTTTAAACATCTATTTCTGCTTATTAAATAACTTTTTAGACACTTGATTTTTATTATAAATATTTAAGTCACGAATAACAGTGGGAAAAACGTCCGGAAAAGAAAATTATGAAACATCTCCTTCCAGACCACTCTTGATATATATATATATATATATATATATTATATATATAATAAACAACTCATGCACACACACACACACACACACACACACACACACACACACACGATGAAAGGCAGAAGCTAAATCAGTTCGAATCGTGTCCCTAGAGACCTTTTTCGTTCGAATCGTGTCCCTAGAGACCTTTTTCGTTCGAATCGTGTCCCTAGAGACCTTTTTCGGGTCGAGGGATTATCCTTCTACAAGCTATTCGAGCAGAAATCACCACTGACTTCAGATATTAATTTTATCATTGTTATTACTTCTACAAATATTTACGCGTAATTTGTATGGTGTCATATAGAAATATAATGATATATATATATATATATATATATATATATATATATATATATAAATTGAATTTACCGTGGTACACCATGTTTGGCAAACGCTTTAGTGGTGCAAGCCTCATTTACTGATGCATATTATATCTATCGGGCAAATAACTTTTAATTCAGTCACTGATTGACCCTCTAATACCGCAACAATACAAATTATTGAGTAGAATGTTGTGTTCTATTACATCAAACACCTTACTCATATCTATATAAATTGAATTTACCGTGGCACACCATGTTTGGCAAACGCTTTAGTGGTGCAAGCCTCATTTACTGATGCATATTATATCTATCGGGCAAATAACTTTTAATTCAATCACTGATTGACCCTCTAATACCGCAACAATACAAATTATTGAGTAGAATGTTGTGTTCTATTACATCAAACACCTTACTCATATCTATATAAATTGAATTTACCGTGGCACACCATGTTTGGCAAACGCTTTAGTGGTGCAAGCCTCATTTACTGATGCATATTATATCTATCGGGCAAATAACTTTTAATTCAGTCACTGATTGACCCTCTAATACCGCAACAGCACAAATTATTGAGTAGAATGTTGTGTTCTATTACATCAAACAACTTACTCATACCCACTGCCATAATTTTCTTTTATCATAACTCAGCCGAGCAACTACGTTAAGCGACGTTGGATCTGAGTGGTAGTTGGATGGGGAGTCATCCACCGCAGCAGATAATTTACATTCGATAAATGTAATGAAATAATTAAATAAAATATGCATTTATTTTTATATCACGGATGGAGTCGATGTAGACAATGCAGGTCTGAGCTTAAATTATCTAAAACCATAACAATACAAATTATTTCAATAGAATATTATGGTCTATTACATTATTACACCTTGCCCAGATCCATTACCAATAACCTCAATTTAGTAATAATAACAATTATCTCTCATACACTATATATATATATATATATATATATATATATATATATATAGAAAGAGAGCGAGAGTTTTGTTCAAATAAAGGATTCATTTATAATGAAAAGGTACGACTTGGGATGTCATTCGATTACTGAGAGTTATTAGCAATGAAGTTCAGTAGAGATTACCCCATAGGACACGTAGGGTGCCCATTTATCTGCCAACCACTTTCTTTTATTATGTGAATGACCACCTTAGACCTACAGTTTGAACCATCAACAGCCCAGCGTCTTAACCACTAGGACACGTAGGGTGCCCATTTATCTGCCAACCACTTTCTTTTATTATGTGTAATGACCACCTTAGACCTACAGTTTGAACCATCAACAGCCCAGCGTCTTAACCACTAGGACACGTAGGGTGCCCATTTATCTGCCAACCACTTTCTTTTATTATGTGTAATGACCACCTTAGACCTACAGTTTTGAACCATCAACAGCCCAGCGTCTTAACCACTAGGACACGTAGGGTGCCCATTTATCTGCCAACCACTTTATTTTATTATGTGTAATGACCACCTTAGACCTACAGTTTGAACCATCAACAGCCCAGCGTCTTAACCACTAGGACACGTAGGGTGCCCATTTATCTGCCAACCACTTTCTTTATTATGTGTAATGACCACCTTAGACCTACAGTTTTGAACCATCAACAGCCCCAGCGTCTTAACCACTAGGACACGTAGGGTGCCCATTTATCTGCCAACCACTTTATTTTATTATGTGTAATGACCACCTTAGACCTACAGTTTAACGTTGAAACCGAATGTTATTTTTAAAATATAATTATGATATATTTCTTTATACCCTCTCGATTACATTAGTGACTAATGATGCGGGAAATTGAGTAAATGGAAATATTATTTTCTCGAAAACTATGGGTGATAGAAAACTTCTGAAACCATATTTGGAATCAATATCAAAAGTTCTATACGAATCACCAAATAATTTTCAAAGGAGAATAAGAGCATTAATTCTATTAGTGAAAATATAAAGATGCAATTACTCGTCCGTACCCGTTATAGCGGAATGGTACACGTCATAGCTCCACCCAGCTACATCGGCAGCCAATCACGACGAACATCTGGTCTTTTGGGCGGAGCTTGAACTATCTGTGAAGTGTAAAAGGCTCTTTATTTCAAGAAATCGATTCGGGACAATGCTCTTTTTACAATATCAATGCCCAAGTCTTCTTCATTTGACCAATAATGTCCTTCAGAGGGCAATCGATGGTATCCTGTGAATAACAGTATTCCAAAAAATTGCTTTCATTTCATCCATGGACACAGTAATACAGCACTGAATAGAAGCTAATTATAAAAGAAAATGGGCCTTTTGGTACAACTTGCATAATTATGATAGAGTCCTAGTCCAAACGTATTTGTCACGCAGTTTACAAATTAGTTGACAAATTTATGAAAAAAGTGTGTGGAAACCATTCATGTGCAAAAGTCTTAGTTTGATAAAATATGGTAAATGTGGTACACAGTAGCTCTTTAGTTAATTTCAAGAAAAATTTAGACACTTTCATGAGTGAAAGAGATAGTTTGTAGATTGTATATCGTGTATATCCTTAGTTTCAGTTTTGTAGGCTCTTTTGGTGGATGTAAATAGTTGTATATTAATTAGCTAGTTTGAGGGTCTTCCGGAACGCTTCTTGTGGCATTCTGAACAGTTCCATCGGCTTCAAACTTATCTCTAATTCGAGTGATGGTAAGTCGCGTTGGTGGATCTGTTTGTCTCGTCATGATATACATTAATATAGTGATAAAAATACTTAAGATTGTCCATGATCACGAGATTCACATTTTCAGTCGTAGGGTATGAGTAATCGACATGGTGTAGCATGACGTAATGCCGCTTGTCACACCACCCATCCGCAAGACTCATTATCCATACCTGCTGCTTCTCTTCTGCACGCGTTGTTTCTTTTACTTTACGGTATATGTGAGACTTTATAAAGTTTAGCTCTGCAGCATACTTCAGCACATCGTCAGTGCAACGAAAGCCTTCAATGGTCTCACCAGAACATCCGTAGAGTATTTGTACATCTTGGAACTTCACACAATCCAATGTGGTTTTAAAAGAGGCATAGGAGGGGGAATAGGAAGTTTTTCGGTATCCACCACATCCTGGCACTTTGCTGAATACCATTTCATAAACGTTGTACAAGCAATATTAAAGGTAGCCATTTGAATACACGTCTGATTTTTCTTCTGAATACACGTCTGATCTCTCGGTCTTACTGCAGTCGACTGACCACGCAGGGAATCACAGATAGTAGCATGACTCACGGTCTTACAGTGGGCGGAGCTTAGAATTTTCGCCTGTGCACACACAAAGGAGAAAGTGAAACGCTAATTGAAACATGAGTTATTTAATAAACGAGATATTCAGTTAACACAAGAAATAACAGAAAACACAAGAAAAAACAAATGCTTAGATTTGGTGATCACAAACAACAGAAACCTAAAGAAACCTGTACTCGATATGAAGGGCTTTCATATCGTTCAGTAGTATTTTTGTTCCCACTTTACAACCGGATGGTAAGTCATCTTTAAATACGTCTAGAATACAATCAAAAGCACGCACAAAGAGTTCATCGTTAGTTACATTATTAAACACAAGTTTATAAACACGCTTTTCCAATCGAGGGTTTATTTCTACCGACCCGAGCTTTTCAATCGTGAACACGTCTTCACTCAACATAGCGGCAATTGAAATAATCTTCTAAATCGTTACGACAACTGCGCGTTATATAAAGAAATAGTTCTTCAGGATAATTTTCACGAACTAGGCATATTTTATAATGTTTTACTAAACATCTTCATACACCGGCGCATTATTTGAGAGGAACATATGCTCATATTTTTCCTTTCTGCCCGTCAAACGATACTCATCTCTAAAGTCTGTTAAAAACTCACGCAGGACACTAGCCACAACCTCACTACGAACCTCGTCATGATATACATTAATATAGTGATAAAAATACTTAAGATTGTCCATGATCACGAGATTCACATTTTCAGTCGTAGGGTATGAGTAATCGACATGGTGTAGCATGACGTAATGCGGCTTGTCACACCACCCATCCGCAAGACTCATTATCCATACCTGCTGCTTCTCTTCTGCACGCGTTGTTTCTTTTACTTTAGACTTTATAAAGTTTAGATCTGCAGCATACTTCAGCACATCGTCAGTGCAACGAAAGCCTTCAATGGTCTCACCAGAACATCCGTAGAGTATTTGTACATCTTGGAACTTCACACAATCCAATGTGGTTTTAAAAGAGGCATAGGGGGGGGGAATAGGAAGTTTTTCGGTATCCACCACATCCTGGCACTTTGCTGAATACCATTTCATAAACGTTGTACAAACAATATTAAAGGTAGCCATTTGAATACACGTCTGATTTTTCTTCTGAATACACGTCTGATCTCTCGGTCTTACTGCAGTCGACTGATCACGCAGGGAATCACAGATAGCAACATGACTCACGGTCTTACAGTGGGCGGAGCTTAGAATTTTCGCCTGTGCACACACAAAGGAGAAAGTGAAACGCTAATTGAAACATGAGTTATTTAATAAACGTGATATTCAGTTAACACAAGAAATAACAGAAAACACAAGAAAAAACAAATGCTTAGATTTGGTGATCACAAACAACAGAAACCTAATACTTTAAAGAAAGCATTCTATTAAATACTTTTAGCCTATGTTCACGAATTAATACCGGTTTTAAAATAGATTCGACAAGAAGACCGGCTGGACTGATTTTATAGAAATTCAAGGATTCCAAGTTGATCACGAGAGAAGTTATGTAGTCATCTTCCATGCTGCAAAATCTCGTCGTTAGCCTGCCTGCTCAGAGCACCGACAAGAGGTAAAATCGAATCCACATCAACACAAAATTTTAGTCGCTAAAATAACAGCCTGAGTATTGTTCATGTTCTAAATTATCTTTGATTCGTTTTGATAAAATTGAGTAAACTGCAGCCTTTGTTTCCTGATCAGAAACTCTCCGTCTTTTTCTGGTATGGTGCAAGGCTTCGTTGCAACCATATTCACTGCACGAGTCTACTTCACAGTCGTTGCCTTCTAATCTAGATTTACACTCTTCACTAATGCATTCGATGGGTGAATAATCATCTTGGTTGATATTATTGACACCACATTCGAGAGGGCTCACTGGGGTAACGGACACTTCAGGTAATGGCGCGGACGCTTGAGGTGGGTCGGGGACAATCTCCTCAGGTTGCCCTTGTGGCGGGGCAAATATTGTGTGGGGGTAATTATGTGTTGCTTCTAAGTAAACAAAACGGGCCTTATGTAACACAGTGGCAATTAATAATGATTTATGCAAAGATGCACCAGCTCTTCTGGAACGTCTGGATGCAATTTTACCGAGCGATATATTTATCAACTTGTATGCTTCAAACCCGTTTGGAACGTCAGATATCATGTTCACCACCTAGGAATTGGTCAAGGCACAGAGAGCTAACTAACACGACTCTATCCTCTATTACCAATCTTGTAATGAGTTAAAGTGAAAGTTTCGCCTGCCTTTATACAATGTCGTTCTGACGTCGTTATCAAGCTCCACACAGGGAACTTCCAGGAAGTAACATGAATCACGTTGCTGTTCTTTCACCTGTACACACGCACGCACACACACACACACACACACACACACACACACACAAAGGAGAAAGTGATACGTTGGTTGAAACATGATTTATTTAATAAAAAATATTCAAGCTATATATATATATTTACAAACACGTGTAATAAATAAGTTAACAACAGACATCAATGATTATATTCAAGACATATTTAAAACGTGTGATAAATAAGTTAACAATGAATTATGTAACCCGAGAGACGACGGACGGAGTCATTACAAGCTCGGCTCCGCCGAGCTTGTAATGACTCCGTCCGTCGTCTCTCGGGTTACAAATTCATTGTTAACTTGTTTATTACACATGTTTAAATATATGTCTTGAATATATCATTGATGTGTCTGTTGTTAACTTATTTATTACACGTGTTTGTTAATATATATATATATAGCTTGAATATTTCTTTTATTAAATAAATCATGTTTCAACCAACGTATCACTTTCTCCTGTGTGTGTGTGTGTGTGTGTGTGCGTGTGTACAGGTGAAAGAACAGCAACGTGATTCATGTTACTTCCTGGAAGTTCCCTGTGTGGAGCTTGATAACGACGTCAGAACGACATTGTATAAAGGCAGGCGAAACTTTCACTTTAACTCATTACAAGATTGGTAATAGAGGATAGAGTCGTGTTAGTTAGCTCTCTGTGCCTTGACCAATTCCTAGGTGGTGAACATGATATCTGACGTTCCAAACGGGTTTGAAGCATACAAGTTGATAAATATATCGCTCGGTAAAATTGCATCCAGACGTTCCAGAAGAGCTGGTGCATCTTTGCATAAATCATTATTAATTGCCACTGTGTTACATAAGGCCCGTTTTGTTTACTTAGAAGCAACACATAATTACCCCCACACAATATTTGCCCCGCCACAAGGGCAACCTGAGGAGATTGTCCCCGACCCACCTCAAGCGTCCGCGCCATTACCTGAAGTGTCCGTTACCCCAGTGAGCCCTCTCGAATGTGGTGTCAATAATATCAACCAAGATGATTATTCACCCATCGAATGCATTAGTGAAGAGTGTAAATCTAGATTAGAAGGCAACGACTGTGAAGTAGACTCGTGCAGTGAATATGGTTGCAACGAAGCCTTGCACCATACCAGAAAAAGACGGAGAGTTTCTGATCAGGAAACAAAGGCTGCAGTTTACTCAATTTTATCAAAACGAATCAAAGATAATTTAGAACATGAACAATACTCAGGCTGTTATTTTAGCGACTAAAATTTTGTGTTGATGTGGATTCGATTTTACCTCTTGTCGGTGCTCTGAGCAGGCAGGCTAACGACGAGATTTTGCAGCATGGAAGATGACTACATAACTTCTCTCGTGATCAACTTGGAATCCTTGAATTTCTATAAAATCAGTCCAGCCGGTCTTCTTGTCGAATCTATTTTAAAACCGGTATTAATTCGTGAACATAGGCTAAAAGTATTTAATAGAATGCTTTCTTTAAAGTATTAGGTTTCTGTTGTTTGTGATCACCAAATCTAAGCATTTGTTTTTTCTTGTGTTTTCTGTTATTTCTTGTGTTAACTGAATATCACGTTTATTAAATAACTCATGTTTCAATTAGCGTTTCACTTTCTCCTTTGTGTGTGCACAGGCGAAAATTCTAAGCTCCGCCCACTGTAAGACCGTGAGTCATGTTGCTATCTGTGATTCCCTGCGTGATCAGTCGACTGCAGTAAGACCGAGAGATCAGACGTGTATTCAGAAGAAAAATCAGACGTGTATTCAAATGGCTACCTTTAATATTGTTTGTACAACGTTTATGAAATGGTATTCAGCAAAGTGCCAGGATGTGGTGGATACCGAAAAACTTCCTATTCCCCCCTCCTATGCCTCTTTTAAAACCACATTGGATTGTGTGAAGTTCCAAGATGTACAAATACTCTACGGATGTTCTGGTGAGACCATTGAAGGCTTTCGTTGCACTGACGATGTGCTGAAGTATGCTGCAGATCTAAACTTTATAAAGTCTAAAGTAAAAGAAACAACGCGTGCAGAAGAGAAGCAGCAGGTATGGATAATGAGTCTTGCGGATGGGTGGTGTGACAAGCGCATTACGTCATGCTACACCATGTCGATTACTCATACCCTACGACTGAAAATGTGAATCTCGTGATCATGGACAATCTTAAGTATTTTTATCACTATATTAATGTATATCATGACGAGGTTCGTAGTGAGGTTGTGGCTAGTGTCCTGCGTGAGTTTTTAACAGACTTTAGAGATGAGTATCGTTTGACGGGCAGAAAGGAAAAATATGAGCATATGTTCCTCTCAAATAATGCGCCGGTGTATGAAGATGTTTAGTAAAACATTATAAAATATGCCTAGTTCGTGAAAATTATCCTGAAGAACTATTTCTTTATATAACGCGCAGTTGTCGTAACGATTTAGAAGATTATTTCAATTGCCGCTATGTTGAGTGAAGACGTGTTCACGATTGAAAAGCTCGGGTCGGTAGAAATAAACCCTCGATTGGAAAAGCGTGTTTATAAACTTGTGTTTAATAATGTAACTAACGATGAACTCTTTGTGCGTGCTTTTGATTGTATTCTAGACGTATTTAAAGATGACTTACCATCCGGTTGTAAAGTGGGAACAAAAATACTACTGAACGATATGAAAGCCCTTCATATCGAGTACAGGTTTCTTTAGGTTTCTGTTGTTTGTGATCACCAAATCTAAGCATTTGTTTTTTCTTGTGTTTTCTGTTATTTCTTGTGTTAACTGAATATCTCGTTTATTAAATAACTCATGTTTCAATTAGCGTTTCACTTTCTCCTTTGTGTGTGCACAGGCGAAAATTCTAAGCTCCGCCCACTGTAAGACCGTGAGTCATGCTACTATCTGTGATTCCCTGCGTGGTCAGTCGACTGCAGTAAGACCGAGAGATCAGACGTGTATTCAGAAGAAAAATCAGACGTGTATTCAAATGGCTACCTTTAATATTGCTTGTACAACGTTTATGAAATGGTATTCAGCAAAGTGCCAGGATGTGGTGGATACCGAAAAACTTCCTATTCCCCCTCCTATGCCTCTTTTAAAACCACATTGGATTGTGTGAAGTTCCAAGATGTACAAATACTCTACGGATGTTCTGGTGAGACCATTGAAGGCTTTCGTTGCACTGACGATGTGCTGAAGTATGCTGCAGAGCTAAACTTTATAAAGTCTCACATATACCGTAAAGTAAAAGAAACAACGCGTGCAGAAGAGAAGCAGCAGGTATGGATAATGAGTCTTGCGGATGGGTGGTGTGACAAGCGGCATTACGTCATGCTACACCATGTCGATTACTCATACCCTACGACTGAAAATGTGAATCTCGTGATCATGGACAATCTTAAGTATTTTTATCACTATATTAATGTATATCATGACGAGACAAACAGATCCACCAACGCGACTTACCATCACTCGAATTAGAGATAAGTTTGAAGCCGATGGAACTGTTCAGAATGCCCACAAGAAGCGTTCCGGAAGACCCTCAAACTAGCTAATTAATATACAACTATTTACATCCACCAAAAGAGCCTACAAAACTGAAACTAAGGATATACACGATATACAATCTACAAACTATCTCTTTCACTCATGAAAGTGTCTAAATTTTTCTTGAAATTAACTAAAGAGCTACTGTGTACCACATTTACCATATTTTATCAAACTAAGACTTTTGCACATGAATGGTTTCCACACACTTTTTTCATAAATTTGTCAACTAATTTGTAAACTGCGTGACAAATACGTTTGGACTAGGACTCTATCATAATTATGCAAGTTGTACCAAAAGCCCATTTTCTTTTATAATTAGCTTCTATTCAGTGCTGTATTACTGTGTCCATGGATGAAATGAAAGCAATTTTTTGGAATACTGTTATTCACAGGATACCATCGATTGCCCTCTGAAGGACATTATTGGTCAAATGAAGAAGACTTGGGCATTGATATTGTAAAAAGAGCATTGTCCCGAATCGATTTCTTGAAATAAAGAGCCTTTTACACTTCACAGATAGTTCAAGCTCCGCCCAAAAGACCAGATGTTCGTCGTGATTGGCTGCCGATGTAGCTGGGTGGAGCTATGACGTGTACCATTCCGCTATAACGGGTACGGACGAGTAATTGCATCTTTATATTTTCACTAATAGAATTAATGCTCTTATTCTCCTTTGAAAATTATTTGGTGATTCGTATAGAACTTTTGATATTGATTCCAAATATGGTTTCAGAAGTTTTCTATCACCCATAGTTTTCGAGAAAATAATATTTCCATTTACTCAATTTCCCGCATCATTAGTCACTAATGTAATCGAGAGGGTATAAAGAAATATATCATAATTATATTTTAAAAATAACATTCGGTTTCAACGTTAAACTGTAGGTCTAAGGTGGTCATTACACATAATAAAATAAAGTGGTTGGCAGATAAATGGGCACCCTACGTGTCCTAGTGGTTAAGACGCTGGGCTGTTGATGGTTCACGTTAAACTGTAGGTCTAAGGTGGTCATTCCACATAATAAAAGAAAGTGGTTGGCAGATAAATGGGCACCCTACGTGTCCTAGTGGTTAAGACGCTGGGCTGTTGATGGTTCCACGTTAAACTGTAGGTCTAAGGTGGTCATTACACATAATAAAAGAAAGTGGTTGGCAGATAAATGGGCACCCTACGTGTCCTATGGGGTAATCTCTACTGAACTTCATTGCTAATAACTCTCAGTAATCGAATGACATCCCAAGTCGTACCTTTTCATTATAAATGGAATCCTTTATTTGAACAAAACTCTCGCTCTCTTTCTATATATATATATATATATATATATAATATATATATAGTGTATGAGAGATAATTGTTATTATTACTAAATTGAGGTTATTGGTAATGGATCTGGGCAAGGTGTAATAATGTAATAGACCATAATATTCTATTGAAATAATTTGTATTGTTATGGTTTTAGATAATTTAAGCTCAGGACCTGCATTGTCTACATCGACTCCATCCGTGATATAAAAATAAATGCATATTTTATTTAATTATTTCATTACATTTATCGAATGTAAATTATCTGCTGCGGTGGATGACTCCCCATCCAACTACCACTCAGATCCAACGTCGCTTAACGTAGTTGCTCGGCTGAGTTATGATAAAAGAAAATTATGGCAGTGGGTATGAGTAAGTTGTTTGATGTAATAGAACACAACATTCTACTCAATAATTTGTGCTGTTGCGGTATTAGAGGGTCAATCAGTGACTGAATTAAAAGTTATTTGCCCGATAGATATAATATGCATCAGTAAATGAGGCTTGCACCACTAAAGCGTTTGCCAAACATGGTGTGCCACGGTAAATTCAATTTATATATATTTATATATATATATATATGATGAATAAAACCATGAAGGAAAGGAAACACAAAATGGTGCTTTCCTTCGTGGTTTTATTCATCATAAATATTTTTCACGTGTTACCTTCGTGAAATAATTTTCATATATATATATATATATATATATATATATTGGGGGGGAGATCTCTCACCCGTTCTTCGGCCCGACCCCGTTTCATTGTAGAAATAATAATAATAATGATAATAAGAATTGATGTGCAAGGTGTTTGCAGTTAAGATGTAGTTTGTGTGTAAAAAGTTATTTATTAATAAGTAGAATTTAATTGGCTTCAAATTATATTTTAAAAAAGCATCTCATCATTATATTTCTATATGACACCATACAAAATACGCGTAAATATTTGTAGAAGTAATAACAATGATAAAATTAATATCGGGAGTCAATGGTGATTTCTGCTCGAATAGCTTGTAGAAGGATAATCCCTCGACCCGAAAAAGGTCTCTAGGGACACGATTCGAACGAAAAAGGTCTCTAGGGACACGATTCGAACGAAAAGGTCTCTAGGGACACGATTCGAACTGATTTAGCTTCTGCCTTTCATCGTGTGTGTGTGTGTGGTGTGTGTGTGTGTGTGTGTGTGTGCATGAGTTGTTTATTATATATATATATATATATATATCAAGAGTGGTCTGGAAGGAGATGTTTCATAATTTTCTTTTCCGGACGTTTTTCCCACTGTTATTCGTGACTTAAATATTTATAATAAAAATCAAGTGTCTAAAAAGTTATTTAATAAGCAGAAATAAGATGTTTAAAAGAACAGATATTCTCCGACCCCGCTATAGTGGCTTGGGCAATTCCAAATGAATAATTTCTTTATTTTTCGTCATTTTTTTCATTTTTTCGTCGCAGGAATGAGGCTATATGTTTCATAAGTTTTCATCTCGTTTGGTGGAATTGTATCGTAAATTATTTAAATGAAGTTTCATAATTATTTAATAAATTAATTGGTTTTACTGTTATTTAGGAAAATTTATATTGGGAGCAAACGTTACAATAATAAGCTTATGTCGATATAGTTACCCATAAAAGTTTTAATTCGGTGATGCTCTCATAATTCGTTGGGTAACCCTTATAAAAATTCGTTTTCTGTCTAACGAAATAGGGTAACTTTGTTAATTCTATTAAAACGTAATGAAAGCGGCGCTTGTGTTATTTTATACGGTTGAATCTTCAGACTGAATAACCATATAAATATATATTGTGGTATTTTATATGGTTCATTAGTTTATTATATATACAAGTACATTTGGAATAACAGCCGTCATATATGTGTTACACGATTAATGGGACACATGGCGCTATCTGGAATACCTTGCGCTATCTGGCAACTCAGCCAGAATAGAGGATTATAAAAGATCGCGAAGCTGGTGAAGAACCATTCCCCCTCGGCTCCGGCCGAGTAAGGAGCTCTGCTCCTTCTATTTCTGGCCCTTTGGTAAACCCCTTAGTGGCCTCTTAGGTTAGGGAAACGAAAATAAATTGGGGGAGAACTCCACTCTGTCCTTCAGGTGTCTCTCTCCCTCCTTCAGGTGTCTCTCTCTCTCTCTCTCTCCTGCATGTATCTTCCTCCTTCAGGTGTGTCTCTCTCTCTCTCTCTCTCTCCTGCATGTTTGCCTCCAGCATGTGTACTGCATGTGTACATCCAGCATGTGTACTCCTGCATGTGTGCGTATGTGTGTACCTCCAGCATGTGTACCTACTGCATGTGTACTCCTGCATGTGAACGTATGTGTGTGTGTGTACCTCCAGCATGTGTACCTATCCTCTCTCCTTCAGGCGTCTCTCCCTCCTACAGGCATCTCTCTTTTCTTCAGCTCTCTCTCCTTCAGCTGTCTCTCTCTCTCTCTCTCCTTCAGGCGTCTCTCTCACCTTGGCTCAGCCAACTGGCTGATTCTGGCTGATTAGGAGCCTATAAAACAACGCCAACTCGGCTGAAGTCTTAGTGTGCACTTGGCTCCTGCCAGGTGAACACCTCTCCTCCTTTCTCTCCTCCTCCTTCTTTCTCTTGGGGGATAACGCCGCCTCCAAGTTTCATGACCCCCCTTGTTGCACCTGTAGCATCCCCCCTTTGCAACAACCCCCACCCCCTTTGCAACAACCCCCTTTGCAACAACCCCCATTCCCCACTTTGCAACAACCCCACCCCCCTTTGCAACATTACATAATAACCTGCAACATTCCTGCACTCTCCCCTTTTGCGGCTATACTACTCACTTCTGAATACACGAAAGGCCTTGGAATCATTTTTCTTTTTCCCTGTGGGTTTGCATTATATATATATATATACATATATATATATATATATATATATATATACAAACTCAGAATGGTCCCCTGAGAAACTTATATGTTAAACACAGACCGTGCATGGAACAAGGAACTCTTCTGGGAAAATTAAATCCACTATAGTCCGAATAAGTAATGGTAAATGACAAATACCATAGTTTTTCTTTTTCATGATGCTAGCCCGACGTGGGCAACGGGTCTCTCGCAAAGAGGTCCCATAAATATAGCTTCCCTCACCAGCTATCTGCAAAGCAGACAGGATCCAGCTTTGGGACATGGATCTAGGGTTTAAAGCAAGCCTAGTCCCACTACATTCAGAACCTCTATATAAGTAAAAGACTCGTTGCATTCACGTCGGATTGAATAAATCAAAGAAAAAGGGGTAACTATTGTATTTTTAGCCAAAAAAACAAAACTTAAACCTCAACCGGGACATTGAGCGTCCACTTTTCAAGGCACGTAACACGTCCGTTTAATATACACAAACTCAGAATGGTCCCCTGAGAAACTTATATGTTAAACACAGACCGTGCATGGAACAAGGAACTCTTCTGGGAAAATTAAACCCACTATAGTCCGAATAAGTAATGGTAAATGACAAATACCATAGTTTTTCTTTTTCATGATGCTAGCCCGACGTGGGCAACGGGTCTCTCGCAAAGAGGTCCCATAAATATAGCTTCCCTCACCAGCTATCTGCAAAGCAGACAGGATCCAGCTTTGGGACATGGATCTAGGGTTTAAAGCAAGCCTAGTCCCAGGGGACCATTCTGAGTTTGTGTATATTAAACGGACGTGTTACGTGCCTTGAAAAGTGGACGCTCAATGTCCCGGTTGAGGTTTAAGTTTTGTTTTTTTGGCTAAAAATACAATAGTTACCCCTTTTTCTTTGATTTATTCAATCCGACGTGAATGCAACGAGTCTTTTACTTATATAGAGGTTCTGAATGTAGTGGGACTAGGCTTGCTTTAAACCCTAGATCCATGTCCCAAAGCTGGATCCTGTCTGCTTTGCAGATAGCTGGTGAGGGAAGCTATATTTATGGGACCTCTTTGCGAGAGACCCGTTGCCCACGTCGGGCTAGCATCATGAAAAAGAAAAACTATGGTATTTGTCATTTACCGTTACTTATTCGGGCTATAGTGGATTTAATTTTCCCAGAAGAGTTCCTTGTTCCATGCACGGTCTGTGTTTAACATATAAGTTTCTCAGGGGACCATTCTGAGTTTGTGTATATTAAACGGACGTGTTACGTGCCTTGAAAAGTGGACGCTCAATGTCCCGGTTGAGGTTTAAGTTTTGTTTTTCTTGGCTAAAAATACAATAGTTACCCCTTTTTCTTTGATTTATTCAATCCGACGTGAATGCAACGAGTCTTTTACTTATATAGAGGTTCTGAATGTAGTGGGACTAGGCTTGCTTTAAACCCTAGATCCATGTCCCAAAGCTGGATCCTGTCTGCTTTGCAGATAGCTGGTGAGGGAAGCTATATTTATGGGACCTCTTTGCGAGAGACCCGTTGCCCACGTCGGGCTAGCATCATGAAAAAGAAAAACTATGGTATTTGTCATTTACCATGACTTATTCGGACTATAGTGGATTTAATTTTCCCAGAAGAGTTCCTTGTTCGATGCACGGTCTGTGTTTAACATATATATATATATATATATATATATATATATATATATATATATATATATATATACACCAAATTCTGCTTCACAGAATTTAAAGTTAAAATTCTACTCTGGCCTATGTAACTTCTCTGAAAATAAATATGTCTATTCGGAAGTTTTTGACTCCCGAGAGTTCTCATCAAGTTTTCCCCATTATCTGAGAACCCCCAGTGCTCTGAAATCGGACCAGACCAGCGCCCCCTACTACAATTACTGCAAAAGGGAACATCACTACTTCTATATAAGACTTCGAAAATTTCTCTAGCTAGCGAAATTAAATATACCGTAATTTTCCTAAAATGTATTTACAATCTTACATTGTATACTAGGGTTGCCACACGTCCCGTATTTTACGGGACAGTCCCGCATTTGATCCAAAATTCCCTCGTCAAAATCCCGCGTTCAAAATGTCTCGCAAAAAATATTTTTTAAGCAAATTTTTTAGGGATGAATTGATTTAGAATTTCAATATTATGTATAATAATTGAAATTTATTCACGATGTTTAATTGTTAAATATTAATGTAATACAATTTTTCTAATTTTGTTTGTTGTAACCGTTGAAGAAATCTAGTTTCAATTTGAAAAAAAAATTGGTCTTAAAAAAAACCTCGGAATTTTTTTTGTCCCGCATGGGCATTTGAAAAATAGGGCAACCCTACAGTGTATACCCAAGTAACATTCCTGAAATTCAAAACGTCTATGCGAAGGTTTTGAATCCAGAGGGATCTCATCAAGCTTCCCTTCTCTACCAGCGCCTCCTACTACATTTATTGACAAAGGGAACATTATTGTACTACTTTTACTATCCTGACTAGCCCTCTCTCAAACAGCACCCTTTTAATAATGAAAAAAGGGAGAGAGCAAAAAAGGGGAAGCTAGTGGCTTCCCAAAATAATTTAATAAATTAATATATTTATTCGAAGATTTTGACTCCCGAAAATTATTATCTATTAGAAACATGTAAATAAAAATTAAAAAATATTAAAAAAGGCTATCATTTGAGAACTAGTGCTCTGATACCAGACCTGACCAGCGCCTCCTAATAAATTTATATCCCAAGGGAAATCACTGCTTGTCTCAATAAACAAAGGATGGCTACTCTTTAGATACATAGTACCTAAAGAGTAGCCATCCTTTATAGTTAATTAGCTATCCGGAGGTTTTGACTCCCGAGAATTCCCATCAAGCTTCCCGTTTATATCAATGGAGGTATCATTTGAGAACTCCCATTGCTCTGCAACCAGAGCCAATCAGCACCTCCTACTACATTTACTGAAAAAGGAAAATCGGGCTACTCCATATACTAAATAGAAACATATCCTTAACTTACCCACCTTTCAATGCAAATTTAAGCTACTAAAATACGTATCCAACTATTCTTAAACATATTAACTGAAGTGCTCACTTCAACATCCGCGGGTAGGCTCTTCTACCTCTCGACTATCTTATGGGTGAAAAAGCCCCTCGCAATGTTTGCCTTAAATCTTTTACTTTAAAACCATCGTTTCTTGTAATGTTCTTATTGTCTAAGACAAAAAGTTCTCATAATTTACGTTATCAAAACGATTTAAAATTTTGAACACCCGAATTAATTCGCCTCTCAAACGCCGAGTTTCAAGCATATACAAATTCAGCTCTTTGAGTCTGTCTTCGTATAGTTTACCACGTAATGCTGGAATAAGCTTTGTTTTGCGACGCTGAACCTTTTCTACCATTTTTATAGTCAAGAGGAGCGACCAAAACTGTACGTCATATTCTGACTGAGGCCAAACAAGTTACTTATATAATTAATTAATGGGAAAACAATATCTTTACATTTATATTAAAAAAAATTATGAGAAATAAAATCCAATACTCCATCAGCTTTACTGCTCGCGACTGAACATTGTTTTGAGAACTTTAAACCTTTAGTAACAATGACACCTAAATCTTTTTCCTAAGAGGCTTCGTTTAAGCACACTATTTCACATAGTGTAGTGAAATTTACTGTTGTGATAACCTAAAGGCATGACTTGAAATTTATCTACGCTAAATTCCATTTGCCACTTATTAGATCACTTGGATCACCTGAAGATCAGGACCCCCAGCCTTCTTTAGTTAGCTTTATAATCTTAACTAACGAAAATATCACGCCCTAACCTAACCACTCGTCAAAGGCGTACAGTTGACCTAACGATTGGTTAGGTTAAGTCGTGATATTTTCGTTAGTTAGCCTTACAAGGCTAACTAAAGAAGGCTGGGAGCCCTGATTTTCAGGTGATCCGATCACTCTACTAAATTATTAAATTCGCTCTGTAAACTTTCTCTACAGGGTTTTCGAAAAGTCTCGTCACCCCCTAAAAAATGTACATATTGTAAAATCAATTTTATTTTTGCGATTAATTGTATTTATATGTGGTAGGTGTAATTTAAGAAACAAGTCACTAGCAACAATTACTTTAATTACAATAAATACAATTACTAATCAAGAATATCTGTGTGCGCACCATCATTTTCGTAACAAAGGATTATGCCCCTCCATGTGCGGTGTGAGAATCGACGCAGCATTGCTGGAGTAATTGCACCAAATGCATCCCGAACAGCGTGTTTCAGTTCCTCTGTTGTGCGGTAACGCACCTGGGATACGTTCTGCTTGACGAAACTCCATAACGGATTGTCACGTGAAGACAGATCTGGACTTCGGCGTGGCCACTCAAGAGGGGCAGGTAAATGTTGCGAGCCACGGCTGATCCATTTGTCTCTGAACACTTCGTTGAAGAATTTCCTCACATTAATGGCAAAATGAGCCGAAGCCCCGTCTTACTGAAACTACACCCGACCAAGCAGCCCTAAACGTTCGAGCTCAAGCACAACCCAGTCCTGTAACATGTTGAGGTAGGCAGTTTGGTTGACAGGACCCTCAAAAAAATATACACCGAACAAGTTCCTGGCAGACACTGCACCCCATATCATCACGTGCAGTGGGTGGTGTTCCAGTTCCTCAAAGAAGTGTGGAGTTTCCTTGCTCCAGAAGTAAACATTTCTCATTTTGGCGCTACAGTAAACTGCACACTCGTCAAAAAAAACACTGTTCCACGTGCAGGAATTGTTGGAAAAACGGTCAAAAACCGTTCACAGGCTTCATATCGTTTTTGCATGTCTCTATCGCTTAATTCATTAACAAATGACGGGTAGTATGGTTTCATGCCGAGATCTTTTGTCATGTGATCTTTCATTGTGGACATGGGGACTGCAAGTTCTTGTGATCGTTTCCGAAGTGAGTTTTTCGGTGAACGAGCCACCGATGTAATCACACCTTCACATTGTTCTGCTCGCGTTGTTGGTCTTCCCGACCGTGGTCTGTCCTTGATGGAGCCGGTTTCAAACAGCTTTTTCTCCAGCGTAATACCGTTTTGTTTGGTGGTGCAGCCTTATTGAATCTTGTGTTGAAATCTTCTGGATATCATGCATCGTTTTACCAGTATGTAACCGTTCATGAGCCCATGTGCTCATCACTATCCTTTCCTCCAGAATGTAAGTGGACTGGTCTACCATTGTTCACACAACTCTAATACCTGGAAAAGAAGGAAAAAATGCCAATGAATCGCATATAAATTCAATTAATCACACAAAAATAAAATTGGTATTACAATATGTACATTTGTAGGGGGTGACGGGACTTTTCGAACACCCTGTAGTAAACTAATAAACTAATTGCTTTACCCACAATTTTAGTGTCCTCGCCAAATTTAGAAATTTTACTCAACAAACTGAAATCAAGATCATTAACATATACACTATTATAAAGAGTACCGGTCCTAATACCGTTAGTTACCTTGACCCTTCCACGTTAATTACAACCATGCAGAAAGTGAATCTTCAGACATACGAGCTCCTCGGTCTTTATAAGCATCTAGAAGTTCTTGGGTGAGTATTTTACAGTTACCAGCCTTATGACTGTCAAGAAAATTCTGTTACACACTCTTGAAGGAATTCCAAGCACATAATTCAGTTTGTTCAAGGTGTTCCAGAAATTCATCATCATTTAGAAGAGTTCTTATCTGAGGCCCAATGAAAATTCCTTCTTTCAATTTAGCATCAGTAATACTGGAGAATTTGTCATACAAGTACTGAAATCCACGACAGTCTTTGTTCAGGGCCTTCACAAAATTTTTCATGAGACCGGGCTTTATGTGAAGTGGTGGTAGATAGATCTTTTTTGGATCAACCAATGGTTGATACTTCACACTGTGGTGTCCAGAAATAAAAGCTTCACGAGGAGTCCAGTCAGTCTTGATGTAATGTTGTTGTGTAGCCCTGCTGTCCCACAAGCAAAGAAAGCAGCAGTATTTCGTGTACCCACTTTGCGTGCCAAGAAGGAGTCCAATCACTTTTAAATCACCACAGATATTCCACTGGTAGTTTTCATAACTAATAGCATTAAGAAGAATCACCATGTTTTCATAGGACTCTTTCAGGTGAACAGAATGTCCAATTGGTACACTTGGGTAGTTGTTACCATTGTACAAAAGAACCGCTTTTAAACTGCGCTTAGATGAATGAGTAAAAAGACGCCACTGTCTGGGATCATGCTGTATATCAAAGAATGAAAATAAACCTTCTACATGTACATCAGAGCAGAAGCATAAGTGATTCACAGTTTTGAAATAGCATGAAACATCGGAACTTCTTTTCGAAAGGATGTTATCCGAACATCTCCATCAACAAATTCCATTGTTTCAGTCTTGATGTCAAAAGTTCAGACTGTGATTTAGAGAGATACAAATCCCTTACTAAGTCATTTAAGTCATCTTGTGTGACGAAATGGGGTTCATTTTCATTACCAGGAGGACAAAACTCTGCATCACCAGCACTGTGTTCTGAAGAGTCTTCATCAGAAGAGAAATGAAGCACTTTTTTGTCTTCTGGTGGTGCTAGAACTGGCAGTTCATCATTGTGAGATACTGGTTTGATAGCTGAATCAACTACAGGATAAACAGTCTTATGCCTGGTTTTGGAAGTAAACCCAGTTATTTTGGTTTGGCAGAAGTAGCAGTCATTCACATGATTTTTTGGCTCACGCCAAATCATTGGCACTGCAAATGGCATGCTTTTTCGTTTACCATTCAGCTAGTCTCTTAGCTGGTTTGAACAGAACGTGCAACAAACATGTGGTGCCCAGCTTTTCTCTTGGTCTCCAAGTTGATAACCAAAGTATTGATAGTAGGCTGTTTTAATGAGTGGTGTAATGTTCCTGCGTTGTGAAGATGAAGTGAATAAACCACAAATGTAGCAGAATGAATCGGGTTTATTGCTACAACCTTAGAAGTGCACATCATCATCAAATCTGTAAAGAGAGAAAAGTAGATGAAAACAGAGTTAAACACAAACATTTGAAAAGTAATCATTAATGAAAAATCTACAGGAAATACGGTCAACCAAACAAATCCACCTTCTGTACAGAAAACCCCCGACCCGATATACAAAAAAAAAGTTTATATTCGAAATCAGCACCCTCAAATTAGTAAAATACAGTTACTTTCGAGTCTGAAGCAAAAACTTTGTTGACCAGTGTTATCAATCCAATAAAGAACTTTACCCTTATTCCAGAGCATTTTTTTAAGCTTTTGCTTTTCCCACTGGGCGACAAAAGCAGATCGGGAAGTTGGGGGGGGGGGATTAAGGCAAGGGTGTGCTGCCAATTTCTTAAGAACGGTTCTGATACAGATAGGGGTGTAAATCGGCGAGCGCCAATGGCGCGAGTCATTAAGCTAAGGGGTCTGGGGTGAGCGGTAGCTCCCCAGCGGGGTCCGGGGCGGAGCTTTTCCAAACAGCATTTTGTAACATTTTGGCAGAAATTATTTAACATATTCTTTATACTCACTAATGACATAATTATCTAAAAATAAACTAATTTTTCATAAAAAAAAAAAAAAATATTGAAACGACCACTGCTTGTGATACTACATATATTTTTCTATAAAATCCTGAAAAAATTAAAATTTAGATATAAATAAATTTCTACTGACTTAAATATTTGTTAAAAACAAACAAATGGTTCGGTGATCTAATCAAAATTTAACAAGAAGTTCGGGCGAACCGGCCCGAACCGGTCCCAGCACACCCCTGGATTAAGGATACTATGGATCCGGATGTTCCCTAATCAAGCTACCATCCCCGTGTGGTCTGAAATACAGTAACACTAGCATTATCTATATATAAATATTCAATGTAAATTTCATATTTACATTTAGGATAAACAGTTCTAATTGTGGCATATGTGCGTGTATTATATGTATTTATATGGCTTCCAAGACAATGCTATTTTTACAAATTTTGAAAATTCCTTATCGCCCACTACCCTAAATTTCATTTACTGGGCGACAAATTTTCTTCACTGGGTGACATTCATGTCGCCCACTCACTACGTTAAAAAATGCTCTGCCTTATTCTGTGAGCTTTAAGATTTTCCAACAATCGTTTATGTAGAATTTTGTCAAACACCCTTTGAAAATCTAAATATATTATGTCTACCGCTTTATTATTATTATATTCATAAATACTGATAACGTCATGAAAAACTCTTAACAAATTTGTTAAAACAAGATTTATTTCTACGAAACCTATGCTGACCTTGTTTAATAAGATTATTGCTTTGAAGATGTTCTCTTTCTCTCTGAGAGAGAGAGAGAGAGAGAGAGAGAGAGAGAGAGAGAGACGAGAGAGAGAGAGAGAGGACAAAAGGAAGCCTCAAAGACCTTCCGGTCCACTCTGGGAGGTTCCTGTTATTAAACAAGTTCATTTTTCTTTCAACTATTCTAGCAGTAGTAGAAAACTGGATAGAAAAGTATAAGGCTCTCTCCCCACCCTCCGATCCCTCCCTGCCAAAGGCAGGTACGGAAAAAGGTTGAAGAAAATACCTTGACCCAGGAAAAGTAGCCAAGGAAATTTTACAGGAAAGTAGAGAATATATAAAAAAGCTCTATAATTAGCATGCTCACAGAGACACCGTGCAAGCGAACTCCTGCAGAGTTACGCTATGTTTTAGTCTTAAACCATGAAAACATTCAGTACTTTGTCTAGCCTATTTTTAAACACATTTACATTTTGGCTGGAAGCAACCGCGGAGGGAAGTTGTTTCCAGATATTAACTATTTTATAGGAAAAGAAATTGCCGCAGAGAGGTCCTAAATGTCTTTAGTTCCAGTTAAACCCATTCTTGTCGGATTGGCATTAAGTGAGAATAAGTTTCTGTAATTTACCCCGTCTATTCCATTGAGCATCTCGAAGACTTGAATAAGCTGACCGCACAACCTCCTCGTCTCTCGGGTAAAAATAGATTTAGGCGCTCCAATCTCCGTTGGTAGTTTTGCATTCTCATTGAAGGGATCAATTTTGTCGCCCTTCCTTGTACCCTTTCTAACTTTATATATCCTTCCTGAGGGATGGAGACCAAAACTGCGCACAGTATTCCAGTTGAGGTCTGACTAGTGAATTATAAAGAGACATTACAGTCTCCTTGTTCCGAAACTGGAACCGTCTGCAAATTTGGAGATTGAACTTACAGTAGAAGCCCGACGTCTATATCATTAATATAAATGATAAAAAGTAAAAGACTCAGAACGGAACACTGTGGGACACCACTAGTGACGGGCGCCCACTCCGAGGCCATTCCATTTATTACCACTATCTGCTTTCCATCTTGTAACCAATCCTCAATCCAGTTGGAAACGAGCACGGTGATTCCTAGTCCTCTTATTTTAGCCATCAATCTCGCATGAGGGACTTTGTTAAACGCTTTTTAAGAGAGAGAGAGAGAGTGAGAGAGAGAGAGAGAGAGAGAGAGAGAGAGAGAGAGAGAGAAGGAAAAGAAGTACCTCAAAAGGCCTTGCGGCTCA
Organism: Bathynomus jamesi; assembly: GCA_023014485.1. NCBI lineage: Eukaryota > Metazoa > Arthropoda > Malacostraca > Isopoda > Cirolanidae > Bathynomus > Bathynomus jamesi. The sequence goes on from JAJOZX010000795.1 coordinate 825,123, forward strand.
TACCGAGGAGGTACCAATGGCAACGAGTGCAGGGAAAAATTCTGTCACCCTCAAATAGTGTGCAAGATTCGGTCTAACCTTTTCTTGAAGTAATCCACAGAGGAACTGTTCACAACTTCTGAAGGTAGCCTGTTCCACGTGTCACAGATCTTATAGGTAAAGTAATTCCCACACACACTAGTGCTAAACCGTTTCAAATCCAACTTCCAACCATTGTTGCGAGTTATCATTTAAACTAAAATGCTTCTAAAATCGACATCGTTGAACCCGTGTAAGAGCTCGAAAACCTCAATGTGTTGACCACGCAGCCTCTGAGTTTCCAATTTCCAGCCCTCGCCTGAACTCGCTCCAGGCTCTCACAATCTTTCCTGAGGGTGGGCGACCAGAACTGCACAGCATACTCCAGGTGCGGCCGAACAAGGGAATTGTACAGAGAGAGCACAATCTCCTTGTTCCGAAATCGAAATTGCCTCCTCATATAACCCAACAGCTTCTGGCCTTTCTTTTCCACTTCTACGCACTGTTTGGTAAACTTAAGGTCGCTGCTAATTAGCACATCCAAGTCCTTTTCCAAATCAGTGGCCTCGATATTACTCCCCAACATGGAGTAGTCCGACTTGGGATTGGCGTAGTCAATGTGCATCACCTTGCATTTACGCAAGTTAAACGGCATTTGCCATTTTTCGGACCACTCTCCTGTTCGACGTAGGTCTGCACGCAGTTGCTCGATCGCTTCGGGCGTTCCAACATTGGCCCCAAGTTTGGTGTCATCAGCGAATTTGGCGATCCTACTGACGATGCCGGCGTCGATATCATTTATGTAAATGATAAACAACAGTGGCCCCAAAACGGAACCCTGAGGAGCCCCGCTAGTGACCGAGGCCCAACCCGAGGTAACCCCTTTAATTACAACCCTCTGCCGCCTTTTCTTCAGCCAGTTTCCAATCCAGCTAACTACTTCCCCACCGATACCCAGCGCGCAGACTTTGGCCATTAGTCGGCGGTGAGGTACCTTATCAAAGGCTTTCTGAAAGTCGAGATAAAGTATATCAATCGCCCTACTCTATCGTACTCACTTCACAGACGTTGAAAAACTCGAGCAAGTTGGTGAGACACGACCTATGCCGCCTAAACCCATGTTGGGAGTCCCCAAGCAGCTTGTAGGAATCCAAATGGTCAACGATCCCCTCTAATAATTTACCTACAACCGAAGTGAGACTAATGGGACGACGTCCCCTGGACTTTCGTGATCCCCTTTCTTAAAGATAGGGGTCACGTTGGCTTCCCTCCAGTCACCAGGCACCTGGCCCGTCTCCAACGATTTGTTGAAGACTGTAGCCAGGTGGGGAGCCACCTGGTCGTGCACTTTCCGCAAGACTCTGGGGAGGAACTGGTCTGGCCCAGGAGCCTTAAACGCGCTCAGTTTGTCTATTCTATCGGCAACGACTGTCGCGGTACACCGAACACTATCCAGGCCAGCACCTTCGTGCCTGACGCCTGGCTCGGGGATGACGCGAGTGTCCTCTCTGATGAACACTCCCGCAAAGTACTCATTCAGCACATTAGCGATGTCCGCGTCGGAAGTCCGCAACGCGCCGCTGGGGTCCTTTAACGGGCCTATCATGCTTCTAATGGGCTTTTTACTATTAACATAACTGAAGAACTCCTTGGGGTTCCCCTTGTAGAGGCTTACCACCCGGAGTTCTTCGTTACGTTTGGCTAGCCTAACCTTCGCCTTCACTTCCCTGCACAGGTGGACATACGCCTTAGTGTTCTCATGGAAACGATTGGCCTTCGCCCTCCTATACGCAGCTTTCACATTTCGGACAGCCGAAGCGATGTCACGAATGAACCACTTTGGCTGCGTTGAAGCAGGGGTGACCGGTTTTGAGGGTATGGCAGCAGACTGCGGCACAAACTGGTCCCGGAATGCACTCCACACTCCCTCACCATCGCCGCCGACCTCTAACCCCATCTCACCTACGCTATCCCGTAGACTAACAAAGTCCGCCCGCCGTAGATCGAGCTTACTGCCTCTCGAGTTACTACGCTTCACCCGAGGGACGCAGACACAGAACCTAATCAGACCGTGATCACTCCCGCCCAAAGATTCGTCAACGGTGAGGCCAATGACGAGGTTGTCTTCGGTCGTGAATACTAAGTCTAGAACGCTTTCGCCTCGTGTAGGCCCATTAATCCACTGAGTGAGGAAGTTCTCATCAGCAAAGTCAACTAGCCTCCTCCCTTCGGCATCAGCAGTCCTGTCTTCCCAATTTATACCGCGACAGTTAAAGTCTCCTAAAACTATACACACACACACACACACACCCTGTCCCCTAGCAGGCTACGGAGTTCGGTGTACAGGGCTGTATCCTCCTCGAGGAGGAGATGCGGAGGTCTGTACACCAAGATTAATCTATAATTCGTCCCTCCCAGGTTCAGATTGAGGCCAAGCAGCTCCCGTTCCGATCGGAAGTGGCAGTCAACCGGACTCAACGTGTCTCTGACGTATATTAGTACCCCTACCCCCTCCCCACTGGAGAGAGAGAGAGAGAGAGAGAGAGAGAGAGGAGAGAGAGAGAGAGAGAGAGAGAGAATATTGACTTATCCTAAATACTAGTCATCCAAGAAAAGAGTGATATAGCAATGGAGGGCCTCTTTCGGTACAAAAAATGTTTGTTGTGAAAATTATATTTGTAGGTGAAAAGTATTTCACATGGCGGAAAATTTCTTTGTCAGCAAAAGTTTCTGTGGAAAAATATAATCGTTCTTTTCTGGGCAAATAATTTATGAGATGATAAAGTATCCGTTTGTGGTGGGCGAAAATAATGTTTTTGAGGAAATTATCACTTTGGTGGCAAAATATTCTTTGCGGTACAAAAATTCTCTAATCGAATGGAAATGGTGTCAGTGAGTTAATATGTATTTTAGAATAAGTTGATTGGAGAAATTTGTTAGATTATACCGTTACAGAGATGATGAGTGGACGAATTATAATTATCAATAGAGGGTTTTGGAACCTTAACGAAGTGCTTCTCATTTCAAAGATTTTTTGCTTTTTTTTGTCTCACCTCAAACTCCATAAAACATTTTTAATTATTTTTCAAGTACAAAAGAATTCACCAACTCATACTTTCCATTTTAGAATATGAAATCGATTCCTTTGAAGTATTTTAATTTAAAATGAATGATGCTTATTTAAATATTGCTTATAATAAGTTACCATTGACCAATAGAAAGTGAACTCTATCACTCACACCTAAATGCAAAATTTTTACTAAAAAACGTGTTAAGAGTAGTTTTTATACTCATATACAGTATATTTTTCACATTAAATTAACTTCAAATTATGCAATAAGCTTATCAGATTTTTGAATGCAACTTATGAGTACTGTATTCTATAACATTTACCTTTATTAAATTAGTTTTATGAATTCAGCTATAAAATGTTTCACCAACAGGGACAATCCAGAGGTAATCAATGTCCTTATTTGTGTGGAAAGATAGAGCAATAAATATTGTATTTATACGTGAATATTTGCAATAATAAGACATACAGGGTGTTTATAAAGTCCCTATCTATTTCAGTGAAAACGTAGCAAAAAGGGTAAAAATCAATAACAATATAATAGAAGGCATACATTTAATGAATATTTAAGCGTATGATTCTATATGAGCACCATCAGTATCTCTACAGAGTTCGAATCTATCAGCAACATTGCGGAGCACATTTTGGAGCGTGACAGAGGTTATTTTTGTAACTGCTGTTACGATACAAGCACGTAAATCTTGCAGATCTGTAACCCTCGTTTGATAGACGTTTGATTTGATAAAGCCCCATGCAAAGAAATCCAAGGGCGTTAGGTCAGGAGATCGAGCCGCCCAGGGCCTGTTGCCTCCACGTCCGATCCACCGATTTGGAAATTGTTCATTTCGGTACTCCCGAACAATGTTAACGTAATGACAAGGTGCTCCATCTTGTTGAAAGACGACGGTGTTTAAAATGCCATCTGAATGAAGCTGGGGTTCCAGGAATTGCTGAAGCATGTCCAGATAAATAAGCCCTGTAACTGTAGCTTCAACAAAGAAAAAGGGCCCATAAATCTTAGATTTGGTCATACCCAACCAGACAGTAACTTTAGGAGAATCTCGTTCCCATTGATAGAAATCAACTGGCTTTTCATTAGCCTATATGCGGCAGTTATGGCGATTAACCTTTACACACGTGTGGAAAGTTGCTTCATCACCGAAGAGAATGTGGTCCATTAAATTTTCATTCTGAATGTATTCAACAAGATCGGCACACATTGCACTTCGCTTTGGATAATCCTCTTCATGTAAGTCATGAAGCACCTGAATGTGATAACTTCTCTTCTCCAACGTCGATTTCAAAATTTTGTGGACAGTTGATTTGGGTATCAATAGATACCGCAAACAAATAAATAAAAAATAAATAAAAACCGTTAATTCAACGAAATAGATAGGGACTTTATAAACACCCTGTATAAAGAACTATTCTAATGCCCAAAATGACTATGGAAAAAAGCCATTGCCACAGAATTGATAATAGAGGATAAGGGTAAAAGGAACGAGCAAACCACAGAGATGAAGTCGTCTAGAGAAGAAAGGCAAAATAGATAGAATATAGACCAGGGGTCACCAACCTTTTTTTTTGTTCACCGCCCACTTTTACGATTTTTTGAAAATTAAAAAAGCTTTTCGCCCACCTTAGATCAAAAAGAATAAATCAACATAATCGATAAAATAAATAATGAAATAAATGTTTAATTACCTTTAATGTGAGCCCACTAGTGGGCGCTACCGCCCAGGTTGGTGACCCCTGATATAGACCAACGTCTAGGCAGGGAAAGAAGGAAATATATGAAGATAATGAGAAATTGGGACCTTTTTTATATTTGAAAACAGAATTCGCTTGCAGTAAGCGAAAGTCTAACTATATATATATATATATATGTTATGTCTCAGGGGACCATTCTGAGTTTGTATATATATATACTGTGTGCTAACGTTGCAGTTTTATTTCCTACTGCAGCAATTAAACTTGTTTTATTTAGCAAATGTAGAATTCCCGCTTGATTTATGAAAATGAGCTCAATTTTTCATTACCTTTATAAGAGGACCGTCTTCTCTGCGGGTACATAAGCGTTTACTCTTTCAACCAAAATGACTATCAGATAAAACAGATAGAGCGAATTACTTAACTAGAAATACTCGAAGTTGAAATATACATTAGATTATGCCGCCGGTCCTTATCTTAATGACCCTCTATTAAATTTTCATCTACGGCGCGAAGAAAGATTTATAACTTTTATCATGACAAAAATTTTTACCTTGAGAAGACTGCATCAAAGATGAAGTGAGATGCAACAAGCATGTTAAAATATTCTTCGAGAGAGATTGTAATTGAATGAGACAGGTTTTGCCTACAAATGAGATTGCGTTTTCACTTTTAACGGTTTAGACTTTAGAGGGACGGAGAAAGGGGGGGGGGGGACGAAATTTGAACAAAAATCCTCGTCTTCGCTTTTGGAAAGTCAAAGTTCACAAATTTATTTATAAGTATTTTTCATATTTAAAGCGTTAGCTGGTTATCTAAAAGCAATTTTTTGGTATACAGGAAAAAGCTGTATCGTATTTTAAATTCCCGAACGGAAGTTGCGAGAGGAATAGGCGAAAGTTTTAATAAGGTTTATTTCATTTTATTTTTGCGCGAATGGGAAAAATAATTAGGTTCTTTTGCATTATTCTCCCAACACTAATTTTTTTATATAATGTTGGTTTGGTTTTGGTTATGGTACTTTATTTTCCTTCCATTATAAAAAAAATTAGTGTTGGTATTAGGTTAGGTTAGGTTTGGTTAGGTTAGGTTACGGTAAAAACAGCCCGCCGCAGGCGTTAGCCGTTATGAAAAAAAATTAGTGTTGGGAGGATAATGCAAAAGTACCAATAATTATTTTATTAAACCATTAATTATTACTATTCTAATCATTTATTTTGTATTTTGCGTAATAATTTACCTTTCATTTTTCTGTATCATTTAATATTCCTCATTATTTCTTAAGATGTAAATGTTTTCAGTTTCCCAAATACACGCACATAATCAACTCTGGAACATTAACAAAGACAATAAAAAAAATTATGTTACAGCACGAGGAACCAGTAACCTTTTTTATATTTTGCGTATATATATATATATATATATATATATATACATATATATATATATACACACACACACAGTACTGTTATTTGGCGTTTGGTGGAAAACAATATTTCCTATCTTATTCCTACCAAAAACCCCTGACTTGAAGGAGCAACAAAAGCTTGTTAGATTGAACTTTGCTCGTACATATCTTGACCTTGAATAGGATGTTTGACGGAGAGTTGTATTTTGTGATGAAAAATACTTTCTCTACTGACTGTCATGGACCAAGTCATTGCTACCGTACGCGCAGTACTTAATATCTTGAGGTCAACATTCAAACAGACAATGCAACAGACGAGTTAATGTTGAGATGTGGGGATGGATGTCTGCAGTTGTTAGAAATGGTGAAGCTACAAAGAATGAAGGACGAGTGACAGTCCTGAGAGCAATATGTAGATATATGATGTCCTGCTACCGATTGTTAGTACATATTTTATTGCAAGAGGAGAACCATTTAATTGATACATGATATTAGTCCCACATATACATCTCTCGTGGTGCGTCAATGGATTGATGATAGCGATGACAAAATGACAAATGATGAACCCGCAAACTCTCCGGACTTAAACACCAGTTGAAAATGTTTGGGGGTACACTCGTCCAGTAATTTTGGGATAGAGTACTGCGTAATGAGATTAATCTCGCGAGGCACATTACTTACGTATGGGAGAGTCAGCGAAGAACTCCAAATTATTTTTAAAGTCTCGTAGCATCTATTCACGGACTCTAAAGTGAGTCCTAGAAGCGGACGGGGAATATACAAAATATTAAATATTACACGACAGTCCATTTGTTTCATTTTAATCCTCGTAAACACATTCTAAACGACTCGTATGTACATCGTTTTTTATAGAATTTTTTTTTTAAATTAGTGAAATGCATCATTATATCCAATTCGTACTTGACGGTTTCATTCGTTACCATTAAATCGAGGCCCACAGTGCTAATTTCTTAGAAGTAATTTGTTTTATTTGATTAGGAGTTGGTGTATACTGCATGTTGCTTGGACACGCATTTTTTCCTCGGAAACGAGAGAATAAATGCTAAGATATTTCATGGGATACTAAAGTAAACAAAATTCAAATATCGGTTTTTCAAAAACATTTGTCTTATAGAAGCGGGTCTGAAAGGGATATGATAAATGTATCAGTATATTTTAAATTGGGAAGCGTAAATGGCTTACCCGCGTCTTCAAACCGCATCCAGTGAGATCAGCGAAGTGAAGTAACACTGAGTCTGGTAAGTGGTTGAATGGGAGACCAATGTGCTGTGCTGGTTTTCGATTCTTTAGCCATCCTTGGTTCTGAATTCAGGTTCAATTGTAGGTCCCACCTATCATACGACCTTTGACATTGCAATGGCTAAAAAATAATAACTAGCATAGGTTATCTCGTCTTAGTATTTTACTGCGCGTGCGTAATCTGAAATTCTCCAACGTAATAATTATTAAGATTATATTACATTAAAGTGAAGGGAGTGTCTGAGAAAAAACTATTTTAAATAGTAGAGCAAAAAAAGAAACAAAAAGTATGGAAAAAAGTTCCTGTCCATAACTTTCTCGTAAAGGTAATTCACATCTTTCGTTTCTGAAACGTCTGCAGTATAAATATTCACAAACTTTGCTCAACTTACTCGAGTTCTACAAATTCATAACATCTACAAAAAATATTCGTGTGCTTTATTATAACTTTGTTCAAACCTTATACACTAAATTATATATATATATATTCATAAAAAATTATTACAGCTAAAATACTTCATATTACTGAATTCTAGATTAAAAATTTGTAATAATTTGTACTATCGTTTTATACGTCATACACAAATGCCAAACTGACCACCTTATCGCCAAAAAGAGGAAAAAATCTATCCTTCACGAATGGTTTTCAGTTGTCGTGGGAACTGTTGTCATGGAAACTGAGCCCATTGTAAAAACAGTAAAGAAATGGGGATTATATACTTTATAATATTCGGAGGAACATATATATATATATATATATATATATATATATATATATATATATATATTCTTTTTCTTGTTCCGCAGCCTTATTAGCCCACTTCTGTGTGGGGTCGCTGTTGCAGATCCTTCTTCTCCATTCGCTTCTGTCTTGAGCCACCTCTTCCTCCAGTCCCTTTTCACTCATATCTTTCTTCAGTCTATTCCGCCACCTCATCTTAGGTCTACTTCTTCTCGTGACTGGAATTTCCATCCTCAACATCCATCGTCCCACATACTCCTCCTCCCTCCTCTGGACATGCCCATACCATCTCAATCTCCGATCCTGTGCCTTCTTGGAGATTTCCGTTACTTTTGGTGTTCCTCTTATTAAATCATTCCTCACTCTATCCCTCCTAGTCATTCCACACATCCATCGGAGCATCTTCATTTCTGCCATGTTTCTACCCCATATAGTAGTGCTGGTCTAACTACTGTCTTGAACAGTTTTCCCTTCATCCTCACATTCACCTTCTTATCACACAATACTCCCGATACCTCTCTCCAATTTTTCCAGTCAGCTTGAATTCTGTTGTTTATTTCTCCTTCCGAGTCTCCCTTCTTCTCCTCCTCTATGATTGATCCCAGATACTTGAAACTTTTAACTTTCTTTATAATAAATTCCTGGACCATGACACTTCCTATTTGTTTGTCTCCAGGCGCACATTTCATATACTCTGTCTTTTCTCTACTTTTTTTTTAGTCCTCCAGTTTCCAGAGCTACTCTCCACCTCTCTAATTTCTCTCGCACTCCCTCTCTTGTTTCTGAGCACAACACGATGTCATCAGCAAACATCATGGTCCATGGAGCCTCCTCTCTCACGTCTTTGCTGATCACATCCATCACAATATCAAAAATCAGCGGACTCAGCGCTGATCCCTGATGTAGACCAACTCGTACCTCAAATTTCTCGGTCTCTCCCATACTACTTCGCGCCTTCGTAGTTGCTACCTCATACATATCTTGGATCAGTCTGACATACTTCTCAGGTACCCGCCTGTCTCTTAAACATCTCCACACTTCCTGCCTTGGGACTCTATCATACGCTTTTTCTAGGTCTACAAACACTAGATGTAACTCCTTTCTTCCTTCTCCGTACCTTTCTACTAATTGTCGAAGCGCAAATATTGCATCCGTTGTTCCTCTTCCTGGCATAAAACCAAACTGCTCATCAGAGATCGCTACTTCCTCTCTCAGTCTCGCTTCCACAATTCTTTCCCAGATCTTCATGGTATGAGATATAAACTTTATTCCTCCGTAATTTTTACACTCTTGGATGTCTCCTTTCCGCTCGTAAGTTGGTACCAATGTACTTTCCCTCCATTCCTCTGGTATCCTCTCAGTCTCAAAAACTGCAGTCATTATCCTCCACAATATATCCAGTCCTTCTTCCCCCAACGACTTCCATACTTCTGATGGTATCTCATCCAGTCCTCCCGCTTTTCCATTCTTCATTTTTGTTAAAGCCATCCTTACTTCTTCTCTGTCTACATTTCTTACCATACCTAGATTTTCCACGCCATCCTCAAAAATCCTTCTTTCATTTTCTACATTCAGGAGGTTTTGGAAATAACACTCATCTCTTCTATATTTCTTCTTCCTTCACCAGTACTTCACCTTCTTCATTCCTGACTTCCTTTATATGCGTTACATCCTTTGTGGCTTTATTTCTTGCCTTCGCTATGCTATAGATCCTCTTCTGGCCTTCGTGCGTCTCCAACTCATCATAAATGTTCTGCCAGCCTGCTGCCTTTGCCCGAGCCACTGCTTTCTTAGCTTTTTATGTGCTTCTTTATAGCTCACTTGATCCTTTTCTTCTCTTGATTCCTCCCATCTCTTCTTTGCCGTATTCTTATCCTGTATATCTGTTTGCACTTCTTGGCTCCACCACCACGTCTCCTTGTCATCTCCTCATATATATATATATATATATATATATATATATATATATATATATATATATCGTGCCGTTTGAATGCCAACAAAATAAAAATTAATACTATATTAATAATATGAAGATAAAAGACATGTCTTTGGAGAGAAATTAGAATCGCCATTTTTATGCACTTTATTTTCATATTAATTGCCAGTTGATTCTTTAAGAAGATTAAATTCCAACTTTAAAATCTTCATCTCCTTTTAGGAAAGACATGAAAAGTATTAAAAGGAAAATTTACGGACGAACATTTAATTAAAGAAAATCGGGAGTAAAGAGAGGAAGAAGTTACAGAAAGATCAAAAGAAAGATGCGGAAGAACAACAAGAACGAGAACAACCAGAACGAGAGACTAATAATAACGTTAAGAAGAATAACAACAGAAAGAATCGATAAAGTTCACTTTGCTCAAACGTTTGCCGTAAATTGAGTTTATCCTCAGTAAGATTTGAGGCTTTTAAGAACGTTACTAATATTATTTGAACAAATGAGAAATGACGCGTGGTGATGTACAATTCCGACGTTCACATCATCTATAAAAACTTATATACGCGAGAGTTTTCTAAATCCAACAGGTCTTTCCAATGGATACATTTGCGACACGATTTCTACGAATAACAAAATCTGATTTTATAAAATTTTCAAAATGCGAAAGAATTTTCCTTCATAAAATAGAGAATATTTATGCTCGAATATGAAAATCAATTTTAAATGTATATTTTTATTTTCAGGGACAAAAAAGGTTTGGCATTTTGTATTTTCAGCCGTTCTTTTTTCAAATATTTACTTTTAATCATTATGGCATCGGGAAAATGTTATTAATTCGTTTTAACGAGTGCGTTGAACTTACAGACGAGTGTTTTGCATATTTTCATTAAACTCATTTAGGAACGCAGTATACAACACTTCGCATTTAAGAGCATCATCATAAAATTCGGCCGTGCTGCAAGTTTACTATCAAGAGGTGCATTAAACTATCTACACTATTGGAGCGAGTCCGGAGTTTCTAGAGTATATATATATATATATATATATATATATATATATATAATATATATATATATCACGAAGCTATACTTTGAAGGCCTGGGGAATTTTGAAGGCTGGGAGAATGGTGCTTGTTCGCCTCACTCAGATAATGGGGCCATGCAAGCTCCCCCTTCATGACCATTAAAATAGGTTATGGAAATAGCTTTTGCTTGCCAATTTTGCCTTCTGGAAACGGTGCTGCTCTACAGTTCTTTTGAGAGATATAAAAAGGGAGTTGAAAATGTAATCACATTTTAGTATTTTCTCGCTTGAGTAGTTGTATAGCCTTGACTTTTATTAACAATAGCCTATTCCGGTTGAACACTGAAAAAAATTAACAGTTGATGAACCCAATTGAAAGGAAATTCCGTAAAGCTACATTCCGATGTGTATATATATATATAAGTTTATATATATATATATATATATATATAATATTAATTTTGTAATTAATTTTCTGAACATGTACAGCTGGAGAAAGAAGTTCGTTGAAGCATTTAAATCGGATCTTTTCCGTTTGGGGGCTAGCAGCGAATTTTAATGAAAATCGGTATACTAATGTAGTTTTGGTCACTGATTTCAAAAATAACTTTCTTTTTTTGGAGAAATGAAAAACAAACATGTTAGAGTACTTCAAATAATTAATGTGTTTTTAACGAAAATATCATGACTTAACCTAACCAATCGTCAAGGGCGTACAGTTGACCTAACCGGGCATTCAATTGACCTAACCTGGCATTCAATTGACCTAACTGGGCATTAATTTTTTATTATTTTCTGCAACTTTTACAGATCTGCCGGGATCCTTCAAAAAACGTATTCTTCGTAAAGTTACACTTTTTACCGTTTGACCGACGCTTTTGGTCTGGGTATTTTTTATCAAAGGAACACACTTTTCCACATTTAGAGCACTTTTTCATAACAGTAGCAGTTTGTGACTCTGACTAAATTTAACACAATCCTCCGTAACTAGTTTAAGCTAGTTAAAACACATATTAATTATTTAACGTGCTCTAACATGTTTCTTTTTCATTTCTCCAAAAAAAGAAAGTTATTTTTGAAATCAGTGACCAAAACTACATTAATATACCGAATTTCATTAAAATCCGCTGCTAGCCCCCCAAACGGAAAAGACCCTTTTAAATCTGTGGGAAAATTCTAGATTCAGAAAAAAAATCATAAATGGTTGACTGCAAAGATTTTTCAGTGAAAAATAAAATTATTTAAGTTTGCTTAAAATTACATAATATTTTAGTTACACTCAGAAAAATGTAATTTCCGAATGAAAACAATAATTTATTTAAAACAGTTTTTAACGCAAACGCAATTTTCTTTATCCTAAATTATTACTTTTAAAACGAAAACTGACATTTTAATAAAAAATATTATTTTAAATTTTTGTTTGCCCTGTATGTACGGCTGCTACCAAATATTAACGTTTCAAACAGACACATTCATAACACGATTCCACAAAAAATTTCGTATATAATGTTTTTAAATGCAAATATAAAAATTTTCACGTAAAGAAAATGTCTTTATAAAACTGCAATGTTGAGTAAAACTGTAAATACCCAATTTGTCAAATTCACTCGCATAACTCCAGTTGGCGCAGCAGTAAGTCTTTTTACATTGCATGATGGATAACTCGGGGAGATCGATTCGAAACCGGTAAGGGTATAAAAATTTATATATTTATTTCTGTATGTATAATGTGCATAACTGGATATATTATATGGTAGTTAAGTTTGAGTTAATTCTAAAATAAGCTTTTGTTTAAAAGTTACCATACTCGTATGTTACTACTAAAAGTTATTTATGTGATTGGAAAAAGTATCATATCACTGGTCAGGGAGCTATTCGCGTTTTATGCTTTTTATGACTAGAGGCAGAATGCCCTATCCTTTCAACTGCTAAATTACTTTTTTTTTTTATTTGCCATATTAGGAACTGTTGATGAATTTTGAAATGTTCTGGAATTTGTCCATAGATTTTATTTACTCGCCGAACTTGTTTCCGCGAGTGTAGAGTCGGTTCAAATGTACTGACGTGAAATTCCTTATCTTTTACCAATAAATATTGGTAAGAAACATGAAGTTTCAGGATAGGACTATTTTAATCGATTGTATATATTCATATAGATATGTAAATAAGTCTTATTAAGTGACATTGTAACTATTGAACTGGAAATTATTTTCGTGGTGATAAAAATATGTTATATCAAAGGAGAGATTTAAAAACTTCTGAGGACTAACAAACTAAAAAAAATTCTTACTTTCCGTCAACAATGGAAATGATGTTGAATTTTTCCTCTTTGACTGGAAACTATTCTGAAATTTTCGTCGACAATGGATCAACGACTTACCAAATCTATGAAAAAGGTAAGGAAATAATTATAATTTTTAAGCATGTTAAGTAAATAATGTTGATGATTTGTATAGTTACTATTATGCATCATTATCTTATTTTGGTACTACACGAAGTTCTGAAATGTTTATGTCTACACAGTCCTCCTCAAACATGCTTACGAACTATACAGTTTTCAATTTCAACTAATACTGAAACTTTGCCAATCAGGTTCGCATTAAATATTTAGTTTTGTTCACATACACCCAACACCACAATATGGTGAGGAAATCTCCATAATACTGTTCATTTCCAAACGGTAAATATTCATTAAAGGAAAATTGCATACTCAGCGATTCGTTGAAGTGTTTTGCATTATGTTTCATGTTCTGCAATTTGCATTTCAGCGTATTCTATGTTTGAAGGCATCTTATTAATTTCGTGCCGAAGTGATAATGTATGGGATCTGTTACTGATTTCCATGATCATTCTAGTGCATTATTATTAAAGAGCTAAAACTACTAAAGCTCAAAGTCGTAATCAACCTGGCACATTTTATTTTTTATTTACGAGTGTAAGAACAAAATCATTAACTTACAATGGGTAAATAAATATTTTGTAACTCATCAAAAAATCCACTCATATCAGACCAGAAATAGATGAAAGCGTGTTATTCCTCAATTTGGATTGTCTTCATTCCAAAAATTACCCATTTCCATTGGACTGAAACTATGTAGTGATTCAAATGCTGATATAAAAAAATATCGTGAATGTAAATTCGTTTACAAGTAAGTTGAAATATCGATTAATATATTATTTTAGCAATAAGAGTTATTCAATTCATTTCAATTCAATTAAATTACTATTTATTTTTAATTTAAAAGGAAAACGTGAAAAACTTGCCTCCGTTATTTTCGTGTTGTTATTTGTAATTTCATCCTTACAGAAATTTCTACTTTCCTCTTAGAAACCATCATCATCATCATCATCTCTCTTTTTTCAGAAGTTCGTGATCCCTCTTTATAGTTCACTCTTCCAATAAATTTAGCAGAAATGTTTTATAGGTTCATAAGGGGCCATTCACAATTACCAACATGTTTCACAAGTGTACAAAGAGTACACTTTCTCAAGACCCCTCCCCTAGTCCCCTTTCCCCCTAAAAGTGTACAAAGAAAAATAGTGATTTTTTTTTTGCAGTGTATTGTATTGAAAAACTAGAGATATACAAGTTAATATTGACACTCGAATAAAAAAAAATTGGAATTTAGCACTATTAAAATAAAGGAAACGTACTGACAATACACAATCCAAAACTGTCACACTATAATATTAATACCGAGTCCACAAACATATGAAGATATGGATCGACATTTTTCGCATTTTTAAAAGCGTACAACAGCCCTTAAACTCCCCCCACCCCCAGCGTACGGTTTGTACGCTCGTGAAAATGTTGATAATTGCGAACAACCCCTAAACTACTGCTACTACTACTAATAATAATAATACTAATAATAATAATAATAATAATAATAATTAATTATTATTATTATTATTATTATCATTATTATTACTATTGAAATTTATTGTTGAAAAGAGAGTTCAGTGAGAATACGAGTACAATTGTTTTCAGTAAGTACAGAAATGTACTTACTGGTACTTACATGTACTTACTTGGTGTCTATTTACAAAAGTAAATAGACACCACGATGACTATCCTCAACAACAAATGTCCGCGCAAAGTTCATCAATAGAATGCCAGAACGTGTGTCACTCTCACATAATGTAAATGGGAAAGCAACACGATTCTAAATATATTGATTTAATAAATATAAGCATATAGGGTAAGTAGATCTTGCAATTGAAAAGTTTGACCACCTTTTGCGCATGGTAACTTTATTAAAGCTTTGAAGTCCTTCCAGTAAAAATAATTTTTATCAAAGGATCCCCTTACCCAACAGCAAAAACAACAACGATAACAATTAAAAAGCGACACTGTTAACAACCACACAATAACAATGATCAAAATAAAAAAAAAACAATAAATTGTTAAGAAATCTATGTCGGCTTTTAATTTAATGTAGATGTTACGATTTTTTCAACATTCTTAAAAGTTGTAAATGCAAAAAAACTTCACTTTTTTCTACGTGAAGGTCAAAATATGAAAATAAAAACCCACTCTAATAGACAGAGTTTATTTCCACAACAGTTTCGACGCCCACTGGCATCCTCCTCGGGTGGATACAGAAAAACGAATGAACCAAAACAAGAGGGAAAAACAGTCCAGGGACCGACCGTTAAGAAATTCGCACCTAGGTTAGATCCCATTCTCCCGACACCGGAAGGGCATTTTCATTAAGTACATTCGCACAAATTTAAAACTATCTTCCTGTTCTAAACATACAGATTCTATTATTTTTTTTTTTTACATAATTATTACATTTATTATTAAATTTATTACATTTAATATTGCATAATTTTTATTACAGAAATTATAAATTTATTATTACATTGGTTATTACATTGTTGTTTATTATACAGAACTTATAAACCGAAAAACGAATGAAAAAGGCGATTAGGAAACAATCCAGAGACCATTGAGAAATTCGCACCGAGGTTAGATACCGTTTCCCGACACCGGAAGGGCATTTTATTACAGGGTCCGCTTATAAGTACATTCCCACAAATTAAAACTATCTTCTTGTTCTATACATACAGATTCTAATAACCTAGGTGCGAATTTCTCAATGGTCTCTGGATTGTTTCCTAATCGCCTTTTTCATTCGTTTTTCGGTTTATAAGTTCTGTATAATAAACAACAATGTAATAACCAATGTAATAATAAATTTATAATTTCTGTAATAAATAATTATGCAATATTAAATGTAATAAATTTAATTATAAATGTAATAATTATGTAAAAAAAAATAAATAATAGAATCTGTATTTTTAGAACAGGAAGATAGTTTTAAATTTGTGCGAATGTACTTAATGAAAATGCTCTTCCGGTGTCGGGAGAATGGGATCTAACCTAGGTGCGAATTTCTTAACGGTCGGTCCCTGGACTGTTTTCCCTCTTGTTTTGGTTCATTCGTTTTTCTGTATCCACCCGAGGAGGATGCCAGTGGGCGTCGAAACTGTTGTGGAAATAAACTCTGTCTATTAGAGTGGGGTTTTATTTTCATATCTTAAGAGTTAGTTTATCATTTTTTACGCGTTTTAGAAGCGTTTTTGATTTGAAGATAATACTGAAAACAAAAAGACTTTCCGCTGTGAATACATAGCAATATTATCTTCCATTGTCTGAAATTACTGAAAAATGAAGTTTTGAACACTATTTCTTCTATGTAAAGAAGTTACGTATCATTAAATGAAGTTATTATATCATCTGACACGAAGCTTTGATACCCAAAAGAAGAAAAAACTTCCCCGAGAATGTACCCTCAAAAATAAGTTATAAGTTCCAAATTCAGAAGATTTTATTTTGAGTGAATAGCTGGCTTATAATATTCTTTGTATGAACAACGTATTAAGCTACGATATGAAAAGTAAGTATTAACGCAATGAATATTATAAACCAGCTATTATCTCCCTATCGAAAACGCTACTAAAACAGTTAAAAAATTATACCAAGCTAACTTTCAGAAAGGTTGAAAAAAGACTTATTATAAAAATAATAATAATATTAATAATAATAATAATAATAATAATAATAATAATAATAATAATCATCGATAAAAAAACTATAAATGGCAATATGGATAGAGAGATATTATTCACATTTTTTTATAGTTTTCAACCAGACAGTGCCAATTATTATACTGCTGTCTTTGAACCTCGTATAAAAGTAATGCTTTTTCATAACCACAAAGAGAGCTCTACGCTATAAAGTTAATTAAGGAATATATATATATATATATATATATATATATATATATATATATATATATATATATATGTTTGTGTGTGTAGAGACCGACCGGAAATTCCTTTCCTCGCCGTTCGCAAACATCGTGGAATCATCAGAAACCGAAAAACACACGTGGTTTTCAAGGAGAAAGAAACAAAAGGGTTGTTTGTCTTCTCCCAAAAAGGCCCGCGAAAAGTTAGCGTTTTCCGAGCCTATATAAGCCAGAGTTCACTAAAAATCGCTCTCACTTTGCTCGTTACTCCTCATGAATCTCCTCTTTCACGTAGCGCCGTTTGACCTTAGCCGGCCGGTCCCTCAAGCAACACCTCAACAATAAGACGAATCAACACGAGGCGACCTACAATTTCAAACCGCCGGGAGGAAATATCACTCTACCGGCGTCATCCTTCTGGCCCTGGCTTCACTCATCCTCCACAATTCGATCGGCGCCCTTTCAACAAGTCTATCAACAGGCTCTCAGCACATCCTCCTGCCGTTAGGCCAATACGTCTTCAGAGCTATCTACGGCGAAACGCAATACGGTCAACCTTCACGTAAGCCCTCCTCAGTCTTCAGAGTTATCCACGTCGAAATCGCAGGCCGGTAAGCCTCTTGTAGGCCCTCACTCGGCCTACAGTGTTTTGTTACGTCGTGCTAGACTATTCAGGATTTAAAGCTAAAAAGTCCACAAACTGTGTCTAATCGCGTAGGCCCTAAAAAGTGTCCTCAATACCGTTCAAACTAACTCTCCCGTTAAGACCGCAGTAGGCTTATTCAAGTGTTGTACCAATACCGTAGTTTTGTATCATATAGTTTACTTATTTATGTAATTACCTATTGCTGCGAATCCAATATCGTACCTTATTACCTAGCTGTTGTTTTCTTACTTAATCATTAGTGTAGTGTACAGTACCGAATATCTCGTTACCTTAATTCTTGATGCTAGTCATTAACGCAGCGTTTAACGCTTATACTGTGTAACCATTTCTTATTGCTAAGAATCAGTCCTTTGTAATATAGTACAAATACCGTTATAGAATTGTTAATCATTGTGAACAAATAATTCATTTATTTTTCTAATTAAACACAAAACAACAAAGTAATTTCTCTCTCCTTATTAAATATTGTTTGTTTGGGCTGTATTTCCAAACTGGTGACCCTTAATTATTCATTTCAATATAACTCATTAATTATAGTAAGCCTACTTTCTTGACCACATCAAATTGGTGATATATATATATATATATATATATATATATATATATATATATATAGGCTAACAAAGACCCTAAGACCCACTCTAAGGTAGCCCAAGAAGGGAGCAGAAAAGTTAGAAATAGCAATGAAAAAAAGAACATCGAATACTTATACCATACTTCCATAGGACTAGTAGTAATAGTAAAGTATAGAACAGACAAGGCTCTCTCCCTCCTCCGCCAGCCACTGCTGATAGAAAAGAGTGATGAAAGAAGATTTAAAGGAAAGCAGGAAAAAATATAATGAAAAGCCAAGTTCATTCACAGCATGTGTACGCTTATCACGTGTACTCAGTTACGCAAGGAGGCGGAAAATAAAAAAAATAGCATGAATACTAAACTACTGATCTAATGTACGCCATGCATTTTTTGAAGGATTTTTAAAATTTATTATACAAAAGAAGCCATCCTTTCGTCGTTGTATCATTTCTCCGTAGCCTGCCAAAGCCACCGTACCGAAGATTTATCATATATCGCGTCCAATTATCCAGATAATACCATGCATTTCTATAAAAAACTTATCTGGTTTATTAACGAGGTAGGCGAGTGTTTGAGTGTATTTTCTATAATTGGATGTCTGTCACGTGTATGTGTCTGCCAACTCATTGAATGTCGCTCGCATTGAACTTGGGTCTCCTTCAATGAAAGGTGTTTATATGACAAGTGATATATTGAATTGTTCATACTTCGCGGTGTTGTGCCACCACGAAAACAGAGAAAAATCTCTTTCAGGCGAGGAATATCAGTGGAGGGTCCCTGTATCTATCCCCGTGTACTTATCCCTTATGGAGAACAAAAGTGCTTCGTGGGTGATCACCCGTTGTTGCTTCGACGAATTCAAGCGTCTCCCACTTAGAGGTGTTTATGAGGCAAGTGATAAAAAATGAGTTGCTCGATGGTTGATCATACAATGTGAGGCACAAAACAATCAGGAGAATCTCTCTGAAGTGAGGGGAGGACTAAGTGCAGGAGGAAATTTTTAAACAAACATAAAGGAGTACTGGTCCAGAGGATACCTCCAACTGGCCAGACCTACAATTTAAGAATTCCCCATGCGTAATGGGGAATAATAATCACATTTCTTGCGAAATTTATTTATTTTTATTGCGAAATCTGATGTACAATATTTAAAACTAAAGTTCCACTATGACTTAGTAGCTTCCCTGGAGATCAGTATGACTATTCGGAGGTTTTGAATCCCAAGAGATTTCATCATCTGAGAACTCCCAGTGCTCTGAAACTAGACAGGGCCAGCACCTCCTACTACATTTACTGCAAAAGGGAACATCACTACTTCTATATAAAATTATAGAACTTTCTCTAGCTAGTTAAGTTAGATATTCCGCGATTTACCTAAAATGTACTAACATTCCTACACTATAAACTCGAGTCGCGTCCCTAAAATTGAAAACATCTATTCGGAGGTTTTGGCTCCCGACAGATCCCATCAAACTTCCCTTCTCTCCCAATGGGGTATCATCTGAGAACTCCCAGTGCTATGAAACCAGACCCGACCAGCGCCTCCTACTACGTTCATTACAAAGGGAACAATACTACTTAAACTCTATCTTAACTTACTCTTTTAATAATGAAAAAAAAAGGAAGAAACAAAAGAAAGAAAGAGAATGGGAGAGAGGAGTTGGCTTCTCAAAATAATTTAATATAGCTATTCGGAGGTTATGACTCCTGAGAATTCTCATCTATTAGAAACATAAATAAAAATAAAAAAGTAATAAAAAGAAAAGTAATAAAAATAAAAAAGTAGAGAGAGAGAGAGAGAGAGAGAGAGATTTGAATGTTCATTTAGGCTATGGTATTACTTCTACTGAACTGAAACGGCTTCCCTATATTAAGCAGATTCACTTGACTGGGTGGAATCAAAGACTTTTTGTTTCATCAATTCCTCGCCTCTTACTGATTGCATTCAATCTCTCAGTTCGCCGCAATGTTTCCTCACTCTCTCTTTACTGTCGCTATCACTCTCCAACTGTATGCCTCCTCCTTTAATTAAGGAGAGCACGCAGTACCAGATTTTCGACACATTCTAATTCTTTTTCTGTCAAACTCTCTAACGCGAGGGTTAATCGGTATTTTCAATCTTTCACCTACTCCACCGGTCAACTCTGGAACAATCTTCCTAAATCCATTTTTCCTGTGTACGACCTCCAATCTTTCAAACGCAGTGTCTAGGCATCTCGAAAATTTGGGACCTTGATTTTGGCTATGTTCTCTTTGCGGGCATTTGTCCTTGACCACTCCTTCCTTCATAAGAAAAACAAAAAATATACTATCTCCATTCTACACGCGCCGGCGAATTGATGGAGTCCAAGAACCTTAAAAAAATTCATTATATAGGCCTACTGTATATATCAGGACTGAGGTCAAATACACTTTGTCAACTGCAAATACAAATAGGGTAATTTTGGAATTGTCAAATACAAACACAAAATTGCAGCTTTTTTATTTGGCAAATACAAATACAAATACGAGTTTCTAATTGGCTAGTTGTGACTTCTATCAATTAATTATTTCTTCCCGTTTTGAGACTGTTCAAGTTAAAAGTAAATAAAAGTGAGCGTTACTAAAAACTATTTCGTTAACAATTAACAAAAAAAATTCATTACTGGTTATACTTTACAAACATCAACTCTTCAAAAAGTTGCCAGGTCAGGGACTGTTTCCGCCCCAAAAACGAGCCCAAAAACCGCCAAAGAGCAAATTTTTTATAACTTGCATATTTACTCTCTCTCTCTCTCAGGTCCATATATTAGGGCCCTGCGAATCACAATTTTTTTTCGAATCGAATCTCGAATCAAATCATCTCAAACAATTCAAAGCGAATGAACTGTACACATATAGATTAAAGTGTTTCTACACACAATTAGTAATAAGCATAAAATTAATTAAATCTTGTTGAGAACAAAGGACAAAGTAAATCCTTCTAAAAAAAATGTATTAAGCATTTGATCATGAGGAGGAACAATGGTATTAACGTATGATAAAAATGTTATTGCGCGAGAGATTGGTCTCAGTATATAGATTGAATTATACTCTAAAAGGAAAAGGGTTTATTTACTAAAGTGTTCTTCAAAACAACATCACTGATGTTGTTTGCCGGAATTAATGGAGATTCGAAAATATCGAATCGGAGCCCAAGCTAACGAATCAAATCGAATCCTCTCTCCCGATTCGAAACTAAATCGAATCTCGAAGCTTCGCAGGGCCCTACCATATATATATATATATATATATATATATATATATATATATATATATATATACAGTATATATCGAATCCTCTCTCCCGATTCGAAACCAAATCGAATCTCGAAGCTTCGCAGTGCCCTACCATATATATATATATATATATATATATATATATATATATATATATATATATATATATATATATATATGTGTGTGTGTGTGTGTGTGTGTATAATTATATATGGTATTCATATCACTACTGCAAATTTTTTTTTTTATGTGGGCATCCTTCATTTTGTTCATTATTTTGAAAGAAAATCATAGGTGAAAGTAAAGTTTCAGAGCATTTATATTAATTTTAGAGGTCGCTACTAGCCATTGAAATTTACGCCCTTTGGCCATCTTGCAACTTGATCAAAACCTACAAGTTAAATTTTTATTGAGACACAGCTAATCGTAGAGTTAACCAATCTG